>JBAKBP010012307.1:0-68117 GCA_037953745.1 Lithodes maja | reverse complement strand
GCTCCCATGACCATCGTGGACCTACTGAACTGTATCCCACCCTTCTCCCCCGTTTCTCACTCGCTACACAGGGAATTATGTACGGAAATTAACTTATTTTAGGTTTTTGCACTCGTGTTGCACGATCGTTGCAAGAGAACCAGTGGTCGTACAAGGATGTTTCGGGTGTCATTGGAAAGCTCTGTTTACGCCCTTTCAGGAATATATACCTGTTTTACGCTCTGGGTCTTATTTAGGCATGAAAATGAGCACGGAAACAACCCTATTTAGGGTAAAAAAAATTGCTCGGCGGTACGGTCAATTAGACCACCTAGGCTGCTCGTAAGGGGTTAACCCCTCCAACCCGGAAGGGCTCTTGAACGCCCATAACAATCTCGGCCCGCGCAACCCGGAAGGGCTCTTGAACGCCCATTGCTTGCGTGCGTGCTTTCGAATGCCGCGCGTAAATTTTTGGTATCGTGGGACGGTAGGTGGCGCCACCAGGCATAAACTACACCACAGCAACAGTATCTGCCCCGACGCCATCATGGACAGTACGCCAAATAGTGATTCCGCTGTGTCCGATACCGTGCTTCCTACGACGCCCGTGCTAGTTCGTCGCGCCTTACCCCGACGCCATCGCCTAAATGTGTTATCTCCCGGAGGTATTGAGATGACATTGAGACTTTATGAGCGAGCTGATGCCAAGCATAATGTTGATGATGAAGTCAGTGACGACTCCAGTAATTATAAGTCGAGTGATTATGGCCATGAGAGTGACAAAGAAGAGCAATTCCTGGGATTTGTGAGAGAACATGACAGTGATGAGAGTGATGAAGGTGATGTACCAGTTGTTGAGGAAGCTGGTTTACCTAAAGACAGTGAACTTGAGAGAGTGAGTGAGTGGGAGAGTTCAAGGTCACTCACCAAATTTTGCATAAGTGACACGACGCCAAGCCCTTCCCCAGGTAAATCGCCTTTCAAGCTACACTTATATAAGCAGAAAATACTTGAAAAGGCGGCCGCGGCAGCTAGGGAACAAGCCAAAATACTTGGTGGGGATGAGGCTGTGAGTGAGGGTGAGCGTGGTGACCCTTCTCGCCCGCCATTGTCTCCCTTATCTACCCACGCCACCCAAGATGACCCGGATGACCCGGGTGCCCCGCATTCTTCCCCACCACCCCCACCACTGCCAAGGGTTGAGGACCCCCCACTTTCGGCCTATTTGCCTCCTAGGTCCCCCGACAGGAGACATACTGCTGCCGAAAAGGGGAAAGGTAGGAAATATACCAAAAAAATAAAGAAAAGTAAGAGTTTTGTTCGAGGCTCCTGCGGCGTCCACCCCTGCCGGCCCCAGCCATACGCCCCCGCAACTTTCCCCACGGTCCTCCCCACCTCTCCCGCCTTCAACATGTCTTCCTGAAGAAGTCTTTGAGCTCGCATCACCAATACCTTGGCCTAGTGAGAGTGAAGAATTAATTTCTGTCACTCGTCGCCGGCCAAGGAGCCCAGGACCTCAGGGTGACATAGCCTCACCTGCCACTCCTTCCCCACCTCGCCCACCCGCACGCCGCCCACGCATTACTCGTTCCCCGCCAGATTATGTGGGGGCCACTGATGATGAAGGGCACCTCTCTGAAGACTCTGGCCATGATTACATAGGTCCACCGTCAGGGCAAGATGACCACTCTGACGATGACTATATGGACATCGACAGCCCTAGACACATCCGCTTGGCCCGGCGTCGTGCTGCCCGTCGTGCTGGCCGACGCCCTGACCGCCGCCCTCACCTCCCTAGGGCGCGCGCCTTCCGAGTTGGCCGTGGGCGTGCTGGGCCACCAGCTGGAGCTCCTCGTCAGCGTAGACAAGACCCATTCTACGTTTTTCAGTGGCAAGACGTAGTTGATGGGGATGGATACAACCCTGATATGCCAGCTTTTGATGAGGTACTGGAGGGTTCAGGCATTACCCCCAATTTTCCTGCAGGCCCCAATGCTCCACCACACGAACTATTTGAGGCCTTCTTTGATGAGGAGGTGGTAGGCTATGTTGTCAAAGAGACAAATAAGCAGCACCAATACCAGGTCCACTTTTTCGGGCAAGGTGACCAAGGGCCACATGAGGCAGTGGACCCCAGTGACTCATAAAGAGTTCATGGTGTTCCTGGCACTCACCATGCTAATGCCTCATGTCAAGAAGCATAGGTTGCCTGACTATTGGATCACCAATGATCTCATATCCACCCCTGCCTTCGGGAAATATATGTCTTGCGACCGGTACCTTGATATCCTCGCAGCGCTCCATCTTGTCACCAACCTTGACGTCCACCTCCCAGACAAGCTGTGGAAGATTAGGACGTTGTACGAGATGATGAGAGAACGCTTCACCTCCTACTTCAAGCCCTTCCGCAAGGTCGTCATTGATGAGTCTCTTGTGCTGTTCCGGGAAAACTCAGCTTCCGGCAGTACATCCCCTCAAAAAGACATCGCTTTGGCATAAAATTCTTTGT
The DNA here is from genome assembly GCA_037953745.1 of Lithodes maja. NCBI lineage: Eukaryota > Metazoa > Arthropoda > Malacostraca > Decapoda > Lithodidae > Lithodes > Lithodes maja. The sequence continues at coordinate 65,629 of JBAKBP010012307.1, read as the reverse complement.
GCTGTGCGACTGCCAAACTGGCTATGTCCTGGACTTCCTGGTCTACAGCGGGAAGTAAGGGGACTTGCTTGTGGACCCCCTCATTGGCTTTGGCGGAGCAGTGGTGCAAGCCATGATGGACCGCTACTTTCACAAGAATCACGTCCTCTACACGGACAATTATTACACGTCCCCCACTCTCTCACAGTACCTGCATGAGCGCAAGACGGGGACTGTAGGCACAGTACGAGGGAAAAGGAAGGGCATGCCACCTTTCCCTCCAAAGACCAAAAAAGGTGATGTGTTCAAGAAGAAGTCGGGGCCCATTCTGGCTATCCACTGGCACGACCAGTGGAAGGTCAACCTCCTGAGCACCATCCACAAGGGGGAAATGGTGGAGACTGGCAAGGTGGATCGCCGCACCCAGGCCAGGGTGACCAAGCCCTATGCTGTCCTGGACTACAATATCAACATGAGGCTGGTGGACAAGTCCGACATGCAGATAGGCTTCATTGACTGCCTGCGTACCTCGTGCAGATGGTACAAAAAGTTCTTTCTGCATATGGTGGACATGTCAGTTCTGAATGCCTACAATATATACAAGCTTCGGAATGTGAACACACCCATGAAGTTCAATAGCCTGCGGAGGTTCCAAAAGCAGGTGTTGACGGAGCTCCTGGAGAAGTATGCTACGCCACAGAGGGCAGTGGCACATCCTGGGCCCGCCGTTATTGACCGCTTGAAGTGTGCTCAATACTTGATTAGGCACAGGCTTGGTTCCCTGCCTCAGAATGAATCAGGAAGAACGCAGCAGAAGCGGTGCCATGTCTGCTACAACAGCAGGGTGAGGGCGAGGTCAGGTAAAAAGTCCACCATGGAGTGTGTGGAGTGCAAGGTGGCACTCTGTGCTTTAGGGTGCTTCTTTGAGTAGCACTCCAAGCTGGAGTTCTAATAATCATACTGAAAGTGCCAAATAAAATGACAATATGTATACTATATATATAGGCAAAAAGTGGAAGAAAACCAATTTATTGTTATACAAAAGTCATGTATTATGAGAAAATTGATACACATACAATTACACCATAATAATATGTGAAAGTGACACATATGTATATACCAAGTGACATTCATATGATTAGAACCTATAGAAATATATAAATCAGTTAAAAAAGACACAATAAATTGTATATAAAACGTTTACAAAGCATATAACTAAGTGAAAGTGACACAAGACCTAATATTTGATGGCCAAAGTATAATAAACACCTGTGATAACGAATAATCAGTGCCTAATACAACAATAACCTACCTCAATTACTAATAAAATGTACGGTATCGAGTGAAAATGAGCATTATCAGTGACAGTGACACTCTCTAAAGCATATTTGTCAAAGTGAAAGTGACACAAGACCTAGTATTTGATGGCCAAAGTATAATAAACACCTGTGATAACGAGTAATCAGTGCCTAATATAACAATAACCTACCTCAATTACTAATAATATGTACGGTATCGAGTGAAAATGAGCATTATCAGTGACAGTGACACTCTCTAAAGCATATTTATCAAAGTGAAAGTGACACATGACACAAGACACAATACTTGATGGCCAAAGTATAATAAACACCTGTGATAACGAATAATCAGTGCCTAATACAACAATAACCTACCTCAATTACTAATAAAGTGTACGGTATCGAGTGAAAATGAGCATTATCAGTGACAGTGACACTCTCTAAAGCATATTTATCAAAGTGAAAGTGACACAAGACACAGGACACAATACTTGATGGCCAAAGTATAATAAACACCTGTGATAACGAATAATCAGTGCCTAATACAACAATAACCTACCTCAATTACTAATAAAATGTACGATATCGAGTGAAAATGAGCATTATCAGTGACAGTGACACTCTCTAAAGCATATTTGTCAAAGTGAAAGTGACACAAGACCTAATATTTGATGGCCAAAGTATAATAAACACCTGTGATAACGAGTAATCAGTGCCTAATATAACAATAACCTACCTCAATTACTAATAAAATGTACGGTATCGAATGAAAATGAGCATTATCAGTGACAGTGACACTCTCTAAAGCATATTTATCAAAGTGAAAGTGACACAAGACACAATACTTGATGGCCAAAGTATAATAAACCTTTAATAACGAATAATCAGTGCCCTAATATAACAATAACCTACCTCAATTACTAATAAAATGTACGGTATCGAGTGAAAATGAGCAATATCAGTGACAGTGATACCTTAATAAACATACTTTATATAATTGGCCTCAAAATAATTATAAAAATATCAAATAAACATCACATTCTCAATATCAAACACGAAAATCGTCTAAGGGAAAATCGGCGCGACGAGCGGCTAGGTGCGTCGTAGCCGTGGCCGGGGCGACGCGTCCGAACGCGGGAAGAATTTTCCGCCGAAAAGCACTTGTCTTCCCGCGCTCACCATTATGCAACCAGAGGGGCTATAGACCTCTACTCAACGCCATTCGACAGAGCAAGGTTTGTGAAACATTATTATTTTTTATTCATAACATTGCATGCCATATTCATTGAATTACAGGGGAGTTAACATAGACCGAAGATCGTCAAAACACCCGGTACCACAGCACAGTCGCAAGCTATAGCCCCCGGGGCTGGAGGGTTAAGGAGGCTGTGTTAAAAGCCTACGAGCTGCGTCCTGAGGCTTACAGGTTGGCTTTCAGGGGGGCTCGGAAGCGGCAGGGGGACTCGCATGTGGAATGTGCCAGGTACCTGCGCGATATTCTAGCTAAGTGGCTGCCTTCAGAGTCAGCTGGTACTTTTGAGGCGGCATGTGAGGTTTGGCTGATGGAGCAGTTACCAGCATAGTTGAAAAGGACATTGGGGCAAAATTAAAAGAAAAACGGTTTAAATCAATAAGGGAAGCAGCAGTTTGGGCTGATGACTTTGCACTAGCCCAGCGTGGCACTTGCATGTGGAACATTGGTGACAGGAGAGACCGACCTGTGCACCAATCAGCCACAGTATCAGCTCGCCCATCATCACCCAAAGTTAACACAAATAAGACACAACATTATACCAAGGCTGACAACTAGCGAGCTACTACGGAAGTCAGATGTTATTTTTACAAGCAAGTAGGTCATATTTAACCTCAGTGTGCTAAATGGAAGGCTACCCAGGAACACAAGGCTGTCCAGTTGGTGGCGACACTAGGGGAGGTGACTGTGAAAGGCAAGCCAGGTACTGGTGAGTCTGGGGTGCAGTGTAGGCCAGCGCGAGGCAGGGTTGTAATCACTTTGCCACCCCAGATGGTTTCACCACCTGAGCGTAACCAGACTTCCCCTGATTGGTGTCGGCCATTCATACATGATCCATTAGTACGAGTTGGGGAGCAGACTTATCCTGTTAAGGTGTTTAGGGATACTGGTACGCAACAATGCATGTGTCGCAACCTGACAGGGGGACCTATTAGCACGGGAGAGTTTGTAATGTGCAGGGGAATGAACAGTGAACAATTTTGTGATTTAGTCCCGGTGACCCTAGAGTGCCCACTTTTGACCGCCGAGGGTAAGGTGGCCATGGTTGACACTCTGCCAGTTGAGAGGGTGGATTTTTTGCTCGGGACTGACTTGGCAGGGGATGTAGTTTTCCCGCCTCCTATAGTCGTCACTGAGGATGTTTTTGAGCCCCCTGGTGGTGGATGTTTGCAAGAAGATAACATGAACTTTATCTACCCTGTTGGTGCAGTGACCCAATCAGTGGCACATTTGGCACAACAGGTGGATGATTTAGTGTATGCGGGGGCCAACGGCCATTAGTGCGGGCCATCCCATGATGCACTACTAGATGACACTGGTCCGGAGATAGCTGTGGGCCTGGCTGACCCCAGTGAGGCTACCGAGACTAGTCGAGGTGATCTAGTGCCGGACGAGGAGTCTCACATATAGTGCCGCCGACTCAATCTTCTGCTATTTTTGTCGGAGCTACCTAGAAACAAACTGAGCAAGTTGCAGCAAGAGGACCCGAGTTTGGGCCTCCTGTTTAAGAAGGTTGGCATGACTGGTGGGAAGAACGGTCCAGAGAAATTTATTATAAAAGGGGCATTGTTGTATTAGCAGTGGACGCCGGATATGAACTCAGAATTGGGGGAGGAGCAGTTAGTGGTGCCTGCCCAGTTCAGGGAGGAGCTGGTTAGGCTAACGCATGAGGCACTACTGGCGGGTCATTTAAGGGTATGTGAGACTACTGATAGGCTACGTTTTCATTTTTGGTGGCCTAATATGCATGCATCGGTGGCTTCTTTTTTGATGTGTTATATTGGTAAGGTAGTTGGAGAACCCCATCAAGGAATACTGTGGCACCTTTGATCCCTACACCTGCAGTTGAACTGCTATTGACTTGTGTCATAGTTGACATGGTTAATCCCTTATCACCCAATAGTTCGGGAGACAAATACTTGCATACTTTGATGGATACTACCACTAGATGCCCGGAGGCAATTCTGGTTAGCAGAATGAACACGAAGATGAGAGACCATTGTGACAAACAAGCTAAATCGAGGGTGTTCAAGGTGGGCGACGAGGCTTTGGCACGGTTGTCAGTTCAGGGTCGACCCATGGCTGCTAAGTTTTGTGGTCAGTACCAGGTTATTACGCAGATTGGTGAGGTTGACTATGTAATAGATAAGCCCGACCGTCGCATAGCCTCCAACTGCTGCCCTATTAACCCTCTCATGTTCTTGACGCAATTTTGAGCTTATTAGGAATACTTTAAAGCCTTTGTTACCATCAGGGGTATTTAGAAACCTTTAGCTTAGTTACTGCAACCTCTGCAGTTGTCTTTGAGTTAGCTGTGGGCAGAAAACTAATTTTGGAGAGGTAATTATAAGAGTGAGAGAACACTATTTATTATTGGTAATCTGGCAACCTCTGCGTCATAAAAACGTGAAAGGGTTAAAATGCTAAAGCCCTACCATAGACCGACTGCATCTGGCCGTGGCGCTGATGGAGGTGATGCTACGCAGACAGGTGTAGCCGCAAGGAATGCAGGGGTGCGCATGTCTGGTATCGGAGGGGAAGCCTTTGTACTTGTGAACTGTGGAGTGACTGCACAGGTGGTACAGATTGTTCCTCTCATGACCTGGCTGTATTATGGTGGGGTCACACATTCACGTATATTGCTCCCGTCAGCTCCCGTCCGGCGTAATCGCCAATTTATGTAAAGACGCGAGTAGTTCCTGCCGTGAACGCCCGTTCTTACCACGACTATTGCACTTCCCGACAGACGTACCGTAACGGGGCCAGTGTTACGTCAGACGTAATGGAGTCGTATTGAACTACGTACGTGTTTGCCACGTGCGTAAGCATAGCCCCGTTCGACCGCATGGGCTGCCCGATTTGCGGGAACACAGGCCACACCCATGCCACGCCCCCACAAGACCGGCGTAGCTGAGGCCGCACGTCTTGGGATTTGTTAGGTCGTACCTGGACCGGTTCCGGCCAATCGTAGGCACACCCTGTCTGACCAAACACAGACAAAAACAGTCTTTGTCAACCACGTGTGTCGGGGTTGCAATCTGGCAAGTACAAAAGGGCAGGACTGGCCACACCTTTCCCATTCCCACTCATTCCTCTGCACCATGAACAACATCACGGAATTCATCCTGGAGGAGTTCAAATTTGTGAACTCCTTAATTAAACCGGAGATTAGGCATAACACGCGGCTCATACAATGCATCCTTGCCTACATAGAAGTCTTAAAACTACTTGCAATAGCAAACTCCATCCATCAAGAGGAACAAGAGAAGAAGAAGGAAAGGACCAAGAGGACAGTGTGGGTGTGGCCATATCTACAACGGAGGCCTGAACATGGCCATTATGAGAACCTCATGCAAGAGTTGGCCAGAGAATGTCCACTACTGTACAAGAACTTCACCCGGGTAGACAAACAACTATTTGATGAGATTGTGGAACGTGTCACCCCCATCATTCAGAGGAAACTTACGTTCTGGCGAAAACCCATTCCTCCCGGTCTGCGGGTGGCCATCACCCTACGTTTCCTCGCTACGGGTGAAACCTACAAGAGCCTGCAATTCTCCTTTCGTGTTGCCCACAACACCATCAGCCAAATTGTTCCAGACACATGCCAGGCCATCATCTCAGGCCATTCATCAACACTTCACCGTCAAAGGGGTTAATCGGCGAGGTTCCAGACGACGAGGGGACAGCCGGTGAGGTTGCAGAGTTCGAGGGGAGAGCCGGTGAGGTTGCAGAGTTCGAGGGGCCAGGCGGTGAGGTTGCAGGCATCAAGGGGACAGGCGGTGATGAGGTTGCAGGCGTCAAGGGGACAGGCGGTGAGGTTGCAGACGTCTTCTTCACGCTTCTCTTGGTAGCCTTGGTAGCCATGGTGATAGGGCAGGGCAGGGCAGCGTGCAGAGGGTGGCAGCAGAGGGTGGCAGGGTGGCAGAGTAGCAGGGATGGTGGTGGTCGTCGTGGTGTGGTGAGAGGTATGACGGCAGTACCTCCCGTTGTCCCTATATACCCCCCCGTACGACGTTGCCGCGTCTTCCCGGCAACACACAGTGCGGCGGTGTTGCCAAACGAACGTAAACTTCCACGTTCGACTGGAACTTTCCACGATGGACGGGAGCAGCTCACGTCTGGCGGGCGAGCGGCTACGTCTGACGGGCGAGCTGCTACGTCTGACGGGGCTGCTCCCGTCAGACGGCCGTGGTGGCCCGGTCGGTCGTAAGCTTTCCTGTCTTTTGACATACGTGAGGGCGAGCCACGTATTTGATTCCACTCGAATCAACAATCGCGCGGCCTCGGCCGCACCCACAACATTCCCGACCCACGTGGGCTACTCGTTTCTACTCTCGCCATGCGTGAGTACCCCCCGAATGGCCGCAATTTCATTTACGTTTTGCGTATTATGCCCTTACGTTTTACGTAATCGGTTGCCAACTACCAATATACCTTCGTTTACAATAGACGGGAGCTGACGGGAGCAATATACGTGAATGTGTGACCGCACCATTAGGGACGGAGGAGGAAAAGGAGGGCGACTATTTAGAGGCTGCGGTCCCGGCTGGGTTGTGGGAGGGCAATGGGTATGTTGCTCTTCGAGAGAAGTTGCAGCCTCTTGTTCCTAAGCGGCAAGAGGAGTTGTTTACTAGGCTGTGGCAGTACTTCCTCATGGTTGGTGATTCTCCAGGCCTGATGTCTGGGGCGGTACCCGACATACAGGCTGGAGACAGTACAAAGCTCTAGTTAGTTCCCTACCGTATAAATACTGTTCAGCAGCGTGTCTTAACACCTTATTGGCAGGCTAGGCGGTTTATTTATATGTTCCGCCCAGCGGGGTGTTTTTAGCCAAAATAGGGCTGTTTACGTGATCATTTTCATGCCTAAATAAGACCCAGAGCGTAAAACAAGTATCTATCCCTGAAAGGGCATAAACAGAGCTTTCCAATGACACCATAACGATCCTTTTATGACGGCTAGTTTTCTTGCAACAACCGCGCAACACGAGTGCAAAAAGCGTGTAATTCGGTACTTTCCCCATACAATTCAGTATGTAGCGAGTGAGAGAGGGAGGGAGGAGGTGGGATTCGTGTCAGTAGGTTCGCCGCGGTGGTCTGGAGCAGTCATACGCTCGCTACTCTCCTGCCACCACTTGTCTCTCTCTCTCAGCAACATTACGTGCTGAAATTGCCACACGACCTATGTCGCGCGCCGCCAGATAGTCCAGATTTATTATACTCGACTTATGTAGCGCGCCGACATTTAGGGGTTAAAAGCAGAGCTGGACTACATGTTGGAGAAGGGTCTGAGGGATAAGGGATATCGTGAGTGGTCTTGGCCAGTGACTTTGCAACCTGAGCCGAGTGGCAAGATCCGTTTTTGTGTTGATGTTAATGCATTATCCCAGACAGACGCCTATCCATTACCCAGAGTTGGCGATTCAATAGACTGCATCAGGGCTGCCATGTTTATCACTAAGGTGGAGATAGTGAACGGTTATTGGCAGGTCCCGTTGCCTGAGAGAGCGAAGAGAAGTGCCAGTCTTGTGGTGGACTGGGTAGATTATCAGTGTCTGGTGATGTTTTGCTGCCGGAACACAGTCAGGATGTGTGGCATGTTAAAGGCACTGATAATGTTCATTGTTTGTCAGGGGAGGGCATGTTATAAGGAGAACCCTCGCCGTTCAGTCAGTGTTGGTGTAGCCTCCTACTTTGGTTTGATTAGCATGTTTACGTTTGGTGCTTGTTGGTTGCCGTATGTAGCCCAGTGTAGGGTCATAAAGTAGGAGTTGCTGTGTTTCTGTATAGAAGAAAATATTTAAAATACAAAACTATAAAAAATACTAAAAAAAAAATGTAGTTGTGTATGTCTTGTAGTGTTATTGAAGTATAAGCAGTATGTTGTTTCAAGATGCATCAACAGACTTCCCCCTGGGTGTGAGGGTGTCACATTCCCCTGAACTTATATAACCTCAGTTCAGTTGTATGTGTGTTATAATACCTCATGTGGCCTGTGGAGAGGCTAGCTCTATATTTCTTTCTTTCTTATTCCCAGGTGAGCTTCCTTGTCGTCAGGATGTCGCTGTTCTGTGCAACACATTGCCTTTGTTGCCTCGAGTGTAATTACCTCTTTTGTTTAGCCCTTGTGGGATTGTTTTTGTTTATCATAAGTTTACACAATGTTATCTAATGTTTTATTGATTGCTCCTGTGTTATTAGTGAGACCATAGGAGCTTAGTTGTATTGTGTAGTCTGGCGGTGTCTGGGCTTTCCTCCTCCCTTCCCGCGAGGACCCGGGACTCCCGCGCTAGCCAGCCTCATTCCAGCCAGAGACCTTGTAGTGACAACATGTGCTTCTCCGTGTTTGTCAAGCTTGCTTCATGGTTTCTTTTAATACCGCATATTAGTCTTTTGTTCCTTAGTGGATAGTAGCATAGCAAGGCTGGAATCATTTAAAGCATTGAAGTTTTGTCTTAACATTAATATTTAGCAGTCTAGAGTTTATTTCGTTTATCTTAGGAAATGTACTGCATTCTTTTTCCCTGGCATTCTCAATTATAATCTTCACCCTATTTCCTTCCTTTATTCTGCTGCATTGTGTATCATTATTATATGTGTATATTATTCCTGGTTGATATTTTCAGTGGTTTGGGAAGTGGTCTGTCCTATCCAGATTTTGTTTGGGCCTTTGAAAATGGAGGTTGCCGGGTGCGTGGGTAGAGTTACAGTGCTTTTTTCCTCCCACCACACTGCCTCCTCTAGCTCTGGCCGTATTTAACCCTTTTAGGGGGTGGCAGCCAGTTTCCAACCCACTGATATATCAACCCTTGTGTCTTATGTGTTAGGCTACTGCCTTGGACATTTTCCCCAGGTTTGTTGTGTATTGTACTCAATTCCTAAGCGATTGGGCATGATATAGATTGTTTTGGGAGTCTAGCAGTATTATGTTTAGGCAATATTTGTGCAGTTTAGAATAACCTTAGAAGTTATCTTGAAATACTTCCTGCACTGACAACCAGACTCGGAGACAGTAGATATTTTTGTGTCTCCTTGTATTACTGCTTTAATAGAAGAAAGAGGAAGATAACCCCTTTTCCTAGAGAACCTGCGTGTCTTGGTGTTTGAGTCAGATATTAAGAGCGTGTCTGTTGCAGGGTTAGTTTAGTGCAGTGGGCAGTGTTGGGTGCAGGTCTACAGCATTGGTGTCTTTTTGCTACAGCGTTTCCATTTTGCCAGCGCTGTGGGCTAGGCTATTAGAGCATCTGCATTCCCTGGACAATATATATATATATATATATATATATTTATTTTTTTCTTTTTTTCTATGTGATTGAGGGAGGCAAAAGGCATTACTGCCTATAGCGAGTGCCTCCCCCATAGTTGAAAGAGTGACAGGGCCAAAATCAAGGGACGTTCGGGCCAAAATGCCTGGACACACGGAGTTTGAAGCAATTTAAGTCATAGGAAGAGGGAAAAACTGATTCTGGGAGAGAGTTCCAGAGCTCAGCTGTTGAGTAAAAGAAAGTTTGAGAGTAACGTTTCACTCTTGGGTTGGAGAGTTGCACAGAGTAGGGGTGGGATTGAGTTGCAAGACTGGTACCACGTGCCCTACGTAAAGGAGGTGGTATGCACTGGGATAGCTCTGAGGAACACTGATTATTATAGTAGCGATAGAATAGCGAGAGAGATGCAACATTGCGGCAGAGAGAGAGAGACTGCAGAGAGTTGGTGAGTGGACGGGAGTTAATGATACGAAAGGCCTTCCTTTCAACTTTGTCTAGGAGAGCGGTGTGAGAGGAACCTCCCCACACATGTGAACAATACTCAATACAAGGGCGCACTATGCCCCTGTACAGAGCAAGAAGCTGCGCAGGGGAAAAGAACCCCCTAAGGCGGTTGAGCACACCGAGCTTCTGGGAGGCTGCCTTAGCAAGACTGGTAATATGATCCTTCCAAATGAGAGCAGAAGAAAAAGAGACACCAAGAATATTGAGAGAAGATGAAGGGTTGATTTTTGTATTGTTGAAGAATAAGGGATAGCCCGCTGGGAGATCCTGACGGGTAGATAGATGGAGAAATTGGGTTTTGGAAGCATTAAAGTTAACAAGGTTTTCTCTGCCCCAATTGGAAATAGTATTTAGATCAGAATTTAAGAGTTCTATGGCTTCATTAAGTTTGTCGTTGAGGAATTGCTGGCTGGGGCGTTCTGAAAAACTAAGGGAGTAGTGTAAGGTTGAGTCGTCTGCGTATGAATGGATGGGAATTAAGGTACAGTTAAGGAGATCATTTATAAAAATTAGAAAGAGAATAGGAGATAGGACAGAGCCCTGAGGAACACCGGAGTTTATAGAGTGAGGAAGTGAACAATGGCCATCCACAACCGCGGCTATGGAACGGCCGGAAAGGAAATTAGAGACAAAGGCACAGATGGAGGGATAGAAACCGAAGGAGGGTAGTTTAGAAATTAAAGATTTATGCCAGACTCTATCGAAGGCTTTCGATATGTCTAGTGCAATAGAAAAAGTCTCACCGAAGTCCCGAAAGGAGGATGACCAAGAGTTAGTAAGATATGAAAGAAGATCACCAGTAGAGCGACCCTTAAGGAAGCCATACTGGCAATCTGAGAGCAGATTATGAGAAGAGAAATGCTTAAGAAATTTGGAAGCAAGAATAGTTTCAAAAACTTTAGAAAGACAAGAGATGAGAGCAATTGGACGATAGTTGGAGGGTTGAGAGCGGTCACCCTTCTTTGGGACAGGTTGAATGTGAGCAAACTTCCAGCATGAAGGGAAGACGTTAGAGGATAGACAGAGACGAAAGAGTTTGCCTAGGCAGGGAGTCAGCACGGAAGCACAGTTTTGGAGAACAACAGGAGGAACACCGTCCGGACCGTACGCCTTATTAGTGTTAAGCCCAGAGAGGGTAGAAAGTACATCTTTAGAAGAGATTAGGATATTAGGCATAAGTAAGAGAGAGGAGGGCGGAGAGGGAGGAATAGCACCGGAATCATCCAAGGTGGAGTTTCTAGCAAAAGTTTGAGCGAAGAGTTTAGCTTTGTCAGAGGAAGAAGTGATGGTTGTGCCATTAGAGTGGGAAAGGGGAGGGAAAGACGAGGAAGAGAATTTGTTGGAGAGGTTTTTGGCTAGATGCCAGAAAGCTTGGGAAGAGCTAGAGTTAGATAGTTCAGTGCATTTATTATTGATGAAAGAGTGTTTGGCAAGTCGAAGAACAGATTTGGCTTGATTCCGGGCAGAAACATAGGAAGAATGAGAGTCTTGAGTTTTAAGGCGTCGGTACCGTTTGAATGCTTCCTCCTTATTGCGGACAGCAGTAGAACAGGCGTGAGTAAACCAAGATTTTTTAGCATTAGTCTGAGAGAAGGAGAATGGAATGTATGCTTCCATGCCCGATAGGATTACCTCGGTAATGCGTTCAGCACTCTCCGAGGGTCTCCGGCCATGGAAGCAGAAATCATTCCATGGGAAATCAAAGAAGTACTGCCGGAGAGCCTCCCAGTCGGCAGCGCCAAAGTGCCACAAGCGCCGCCGGCTAGGAGGATCGGGTGGCCGTACTGGAGAGATAGGACAGGTGACAGAGATAAGTTTATGGTCGGAGGAGCCCAGAGGAGAGAAAAGATCGACAGTATAAGAAAAAGGGTTAGAAGTTAGAAACAAGTCATATATATATATATATATATATATATTATAATATATAATTAATCAATCTTTCCTTCATCCTATGACTTCGGGAGACCCCCTTTTTTTCTTCCATTAAAAAATACAAACTACATTAGAAATAGAAAAGAATAGGCAGCAATTGTTTAAACGTAGGTCCACATTTCCAAAACCACACAACACACACCATGAAACCAGTGTCAATACAAAAACAGAAAGCTATATTCCCTTAAACCACCAGACAAACAGAGAGTCTTATGAAGAGTTACAAGGAGTACTCTATGATGCTTTCTATTCTGTGTGGGCTTAATAAGTGGGGAATGAAGGTCCATGAAGTTTTATAGCTATGCAATATTACATTTTCATTATATAATTCATCAATTGTTACGATTGCATCCCTATGCTCTCCTTAAACCCTTGTTTATGCTACATAAAAGTTAATGGGGTCTGAATATACAAGAAAAAAGAAGGTTGAATATGCTTGAGGAGTATGTTTGGAGTGACGTTTATAGACAGATTGATAATTGAAGAGGTACAGTTGGCCAACTTTGTCCTGCAACAAAATGTTGTGTTGTATGGAGGTGTGTGGCGTTTCATCCGTCGTAAACAATATATTTTTATGAATGAATCGCTCAACCCCTATGCTGTGTGAAAGAAGGGGTGTGATTGGGTAAAACGAAACATATCGAGCAACTCTATGTTCTTCGTTATTTGCATTACTGGAGGGTTAGTAGAAAGTCCAGAATTATGTTAGGTCATAGAGGTATATGCAATGAACAAGCTTACAGTTTATTCAAATACATAACCAATCCATACTCAATTGATTTGGCATAGCAAAACATGTGAGTGTATCGGTGGTAGGAGGGTGGGGCTTCGTTTCAATGTAATTGACACAGCACGGTGGGTTTAAAGACTCAAAAGGTTATAGTTGTATTTAGGATGCCAGAATACTGATTGTTTGGCTCACATGCTTTCATTAATTTCGTTGGGAGGTGTTTGGTGTGTGGAGTGAAATAAATAAATTAGATTATAACTGTTATGGCCAATACAATGTAAGCACTGTTATAACATGAATTTAAAGTTTATGGTGTAAATGTCTAAACTTGCTTTTGTATGAATATTATGATTTATGAACTTCTGGTGACTATTGATGACCGTGTTCCGTTTTTCTTTTAAACTTGGAAAGCAATAATTAAAAGCGTCATGGTAATGAATGGTTTTATCCTCAGAATATGAAAAATCCTTCTTAATCCTTAAACGGTATTACTCATCTTAAGAAGAACCAGGCAGTTAAATATTTATCTGAAATTGTTATTAACCCCTTGATCCTTAAAGGTCCTTCCTAAACATTAATGAAAATAAAATAGTCGTTGTCGGATTGAAGGGGTTAATGTGAATAAAATAAATTGGCTCTAGCTGGAAATACAAAGTCATCGTCGCTTTCAAAAGGGTTGGCATATTATGTTTAACCTTTTAACTATGAGAGGTATTTCCAAATGTGCATACAGTCACATAATGTTTGCCATACTAAAATTATATATCCAGTGCATCAATTTAATAGTTAAGAACAAATAAATGCTGAAAACAAAAATAATAACGGTTGAAGGACCGAATTGTTTGTGTTTTAGTTCACGTGAATTTTGCAGACTAATATTGCATTTAGATGCTATTGTAAAATGTTCCCATAGTACCGTAGTTTAGTTTATACGATGGCCTAGAGTAAATATATCATACGAGTGTTGTATATAATTAATTGTCTAAATTAGAGATACTTTCTTTCTTGCTTATAGCACTTCACATAGTTCAATCTTTTGCATTGCAATACAATCTACTTCACTAACCCCAAACAGAACCCTGCTTGTCCTTCCACACAGCCATAATTGTAGTGTAGGGAGGGCAAACAAGCAAATCGTCTAGTAAAAGGTTGCTATTTCTAAATAACTGGAACCATTTCATTGTAGATCATATATTACATGATGTTGTTGTATATAATAGCAGGGCTTGATAATCTATACTTTTGTTTAGTGAATATCGGTACACATGCATTTGTTGATAGAGAACAACAGAGCCTTCTATCAGTCATAAATAACAGCATTAGTTTCTAGTTCGGACATTGGCGCATAATTCTCGGGCAACGTGATGTGCATGGCTTTTGCAGAAAGCTGGGACAACATAAGGGACTGGAGTTCTCGAAATGCGGCTCCAGTCCTAAAAATATTCTTGACTTACAGTGTGCTGGCTAAATAATCCAATTGGGTTGATAGCCTCTGAAGTCTTATTTTTGTAACTAACTAACAGGGAAAAACGATGCCATTAGTTCCATTAAAATACTTAGATTATCCTACAGTCACTACATAACTTTTGTATACAACATAATTATTATGTCCTAGAATTGCAATACCACCTTGTTATGCCTTGCAACCAGTAGAAATTAATATTAGTCCATATTATGAATTAGTTATATTGCTAACAGATAAATTGGAAACATGATTATATTCCTTTTATGTCTGACTAATAGACGTCTTTCCTAAACCGAATGCAATAATATAGAATTAAGTGAAACTATATAACCTTAAGTAGTCACCATATTGAAGAGTTCTTTTAATTTGTATTTTATTCCTCCTTTTACTAGAGGTCCTTCTAGAACTTAAAGAAATATGGGTACTTATAACCGAAACTACCACTAATTATTTATCAATATTTGAAGGCTATTATATAATAAGGATGTTGCAAAGATCATATTAAAATTTGTTTCAACCTCCGGAGATTAATTTTATGTGCACTATATAAAGCACTGTATAAACAAAACACTCCCTATTGATGGCAGTGAAATTCTTATTAAGCCCTTTACTGTTAAAATAGATGCTGATTTCAATAATTCATGGGAGGGGGGGGGGGGGGCAAAGCCCCCCCTCAACCCATCCTGTATCCAAAGACAAAAACAAATTGTATATTTACTCTGAAAATTACTTACATCTGAGTGTTTTAAGATCGTTGGATAATGGGAGAAATAAAGTTTTCCGGGGATTGTAACTAATTTCAACTACTGTATAATAATGAAAACTACCTAAAACCCATAAGAAAAACCATGGGAAAATTAGTGGTAGTTTCGGTTATATTTTCCGAAATATGTTGTCGGTAACTGAAAACACATGTAGACATATAATATAAAAAATAAGGTAATTGTAAATGATATTTGATAAGGAATAGTGTGTTTTAGTCGAGGGGTTATTCTGTTAAGATATGCTTTATATTATTTTAAGATGATAACTTATGATACCAGTACCCAATGTTATGTTTTTCATCTCTCTCTCTCTCTCTCTCTCTCATATAAATATATATTTACAAAGGAATGAGAACAGCAAATGATCGAGTATTATTGATAAGGCTACTAATTTGTAAGGAAACTGAGAGGAAAAAGTAACTCGGTTGCCTTTGCTTACCTTACTGAACACTGAAATCATGCGATGGGTGTTTAATTACATGCATTTATCTAAATGAATGTTGGATGACGATACGCTCTCGTGTTTGAATTGAAAACAACCCGGATACGGGCCCCATCGATTATTAAGTATGTTTTAGCACTTATATAAACAAAACTTTATTGCTATATATGTCATTACCGTCGCATTTAGATATTAAATACATAACACTGTCTAAAGCGTGTCTCGGGAAACAAGACCATACCTCTAGATGGCAATGTTCCAACAATAAGATTAAGCGAGAGCAGGTTTTATCCCCCGCCTGTCAGTCGAACGTCACTATATCTGGGGATCATATTCTGATTTGTTCTAATTTTTGTATAAACCATTTACAATGCTTTACGTCACATCTCGCCACACACTGAACCAATCACAGCCTTACGCCACATCGCGAAGCAATCACAGTGTTCCAATCACATACGTCTCAGCCGGATTTGTTCAGCTTTGTTCCCAGTTGGAAGAAGGCTGGCATGTGCAACCCCTGGCAATTAGCAGTTATTGTCGTCATCAAGTATTTGGAACCCCACCACTTTTTGACGAAATTCTGACGGATAGCAACAACAGATGGCGTTAACGTCTAGTAGGCCTTAGGGCAAGCACTAGGGCATTTACTGCATAGAGTCTAGTTCCTGACCACTTATTGCCTCCTGGTACATGAAATACAAACATGCAATTTCGGTCCTTTGCAGACAAGGGCATCGGGTTTGCCATTGTTATAATTGACTTTCTATTGCAAACTAACTTATATTGTGGTTGGAGTACAAATAAGGGTTATATATGCAATGGTATACAATTATTGTTGTGTGGTATTTATTATGAGATAGTTTCTAATTTTACCAGGAATGCCTGAATATGTTAAAAGCCGAACTAGTGATCAGCTTGCAAAACAACACGAAACAGCTACTGGATTTGTGAATGACAAATCAGTGTTTTTTGTGTTCTAAGTCAATCAGTAATCTTCCATTCTTCCACTGGCATGGTCTGAAAGCATTGTTGCTGTGATATATGCAATATTGATTGATAATTTCATGTAAATCAGCTGGTAAATAGTGGTTTTCACTGGCTTCGGACACAAATCAACTCGTTCCCTAGTCGTTTCGCTATCATAACACGATTGATTCTTTAATAACTTTAATAAGCAAGCCATAACCAAGCCATAACCAACCATATCATAGCCTACGCTATTATATATTGGGATAGGCCTATGCTTATCCTCTTATTCCGACAGTAATAGTAAGAAATCATGAAAGAAAGCGTCGGTGATGTCATTTCCCTGAATACCGATTTTCGTTTATATTCCACTCGTGTCATTCATAGGGAAATTAAGAACCTAATCAATCTAGTTTAGGATAAGGTTGGATAGCTGTACTCTCTGATGATGTATGGATCAATTTTATTTGTAGTCGTTGCCTTTGTCCAGTGGAAGAATGAAATATATATTAATCGAAAAACATGATGAAATAAAGTAAATTGAGTATGTTGTTTTTATTTGTCCTTGTTATGAATACAGCTAAGGCTATATGGGTAGCGTGCATTATTGCATGAAATTTTATGCAATACTTAAATAGCAATTAATGCATCTATTTAATTTATTTTAGTTGGTGGCGTGAGCTCAAACAATGGTTTTAATTATATATTACTATGTTCTTTTACAGTAAAATATATATATAGTTCGTTCATGTCAGAGAACATTACTTAAGTAGGCTACATAGATGTTGTAACAGGATAGATTAGAGGCTACATAATGTAGGTCTTACCATTACGTAAAATTTGTAATTACTATACAATACTGTAGAGTGCACTAATGCAAGAAAAGTGCGATCCCGTAGATTGTTTTCACTATTAGTTCTGGTTAGCAACAACAGATGGCGTTATTTTGTGGTGGCATTTGGCAACCTTTAGAAGCACGATTTTATTTGTACATTAGATAGCAGGTTTCCCATCTCCTAGTGTAGTATATAATCTCTGGGCATGTGTCAGGTCAGGTGAAGGTATTGAGGGATAAGCCTTTACAACGGCATTGTGTATAGTATGTGGTTTTGTCTTGCATTCCATGTAGTCCATGAGCCAAGACCCGAATTTTGGGATATCGTACCACCCGGGGTGACTAATTCTCTTAGGTGTTTTTAGCTTGCTACATGTCTCTAGTTTATGTTTTGATATGATAGCCCTTGCACATTGGTAGCTTAATGGTCGTTATCACTTCTTGAATAGACATACCCTACCGAAAATTCCGAATTTTTTTAAAATGTCAAATTTGGGGACAGGAATGCCTAAATGTCAACAAAATGCATATAGTAATTGTCACATTTAATACAAGTCCTGTAAATACACACTAAGCATGCCATGGGCTTGTACATACTATTATGGCAAATTACTACTCCTAAATATCATCTCCATCAGACTCGGAATCTGACTGTTGTGCCACCGGCTCTTCTTCAATAGCCGTGTTCTGACATGTCTGTAACCTGCACATGTCCGTGCATTTTAGACCATTGCTGAGGCAAGTACACTTAGGGAGTTCGCATGACCGCACACACTTGCAAGACAGTAGCTGCATAACAGCATCTGGTGCTGGTGAGCCTCGCATCCAGTTGACGGCAAGCTTACCGTCCTCATCTGTCATCCAACCGCAGTCTGTTGGGTTCGCAACAAATGGCTGGCTCTGAAGACTTCTCCTCCAGATCGCAGCCTGGTAGTTTGCACGCAGTGCATGCATGAAGAGGCAGTCCTCACAAGGAGGGAGTTGACTTGACTCTACCTCTCCACGTCTTGCACAGAACAGCTCATACCGAAGCTTGTTTACCTTAGTTGTGTGGGTAGATGGTAGGTACATGTGGCAGGTGATTTCCTGTAGCTTCTCAAAGAGTTCAGGAGACACTTCCCATGAGCGTCCAAGTTCGTGAAAAGCATCCTGGTATGTCTTGTCCATCTTCACCTGCTTGAGTGTCGTCATCTTCCCTCGGCCAGCGAATGCACTGACGGTATCACAGCCTGTAAAGGCATGCATACCAATCAATGAATCACACACGCTGCCTCCCAGTGTGCGGCTCAGTGTGGTGATATCCAGGAATCTTGTCCGGTTCTTCGTCCCGCACTTCTGGAACAGATGGGATGGGATCTTGTGGCACATGCCAAGACACAACACCATGACGTCTGTATCTTCTGCAGTGATGATGACAGACTTGTTCCCAGATTCTGCTGCATGAAGTGCATGGAGAAGAAGGCGTGTGTCTGCTTCTTCTTGAGTTGACTTAAGCTCAGGAGCCTCTTCCCACTGCTCTTTGGTGATCTTGAAGCAGCGCTGCTCACATGTGACATCCAGCTCCTTGTCCTTGAGCTTCTCCCTGTGCTGTGGTGCCTTCCATTCTTCTACCAAGAACTTGATAAGACTTGCCTTGTTGGAGGAACTACCGAGTAACTTTCTCCACTGCTGGATGTTGTGCCCAGGTTGAATGTTCTTGAAATGAATTCCTGTGCCTGCACTTCTTTTGGCTCGTTCTGCATCCTTGATGGATGTCTCCTTGTAGATATCAAACACAACATCAATGCGCCTGCTCTTAGCACCTTCATGAACAGCGTGACTCAGTGCTGTACCTGCAAGCTGTGAAAAAGTTTTGTCGTTTCCCTTCAGTTTGTGGACCAGGCTCATCCCATCAATTATGGTAGCAGAGGGCTCGGGTATCACTTCTGCAGGAGAAACATTCCTCTCTAACTCCTTTGCTAGGGCAGCCTTGTTGGTCTTGCGGAGAGACCCATCACCGCTGGCAAGTGCCCAAGGCAAAGGCCCAAGGGGATGAGCCAAGACATCACTCATTTTGAGCTTTCTGTTCTCGGCAACAAGGATCATCTGGCCAAATAGGTTCCTGTCAGCCTTTAAGATAGCCTCCTTGGCATGGTCTTGTGAGCGTGGCTTCATTCTGATGTTAGTGAACGTTCTCAGTTTCGTCTTCGTCATCGTGTCATGAAACTGTATAGTTGGCGTATCGATCTCCAGGCGCTCTTCCTTGAAGGCTTGATATGCATCCTCTCCTATTCTGTAGGCCCCTAGAAGGTCTTTGACAACTTCTGGTGGTGCCATAGTCGCAGTTGACAAACTGACAAGATCTTCTTGCTCTGCGTTGAAGGGGTTCAACCAGCTGGTCTCCATCAGTTGAACTAAAGATTGGACATCGGCCTCATCTCTTCTAATCCTGGCCATCTGTAGGTCTGGGTGGCTGAAGTCAGTATACTTTTGGCCTACTACCATAGTCCTGAGCTGCCTTAAGTACCTGCTGCGATACTCCGATGTCAGGTAGTACCTGGCGACAGCTCCGCCTTTCAGGCTGAAGCCTTTTGTGCCCCCTGGTGTCTGGGTGTCTTTGTTGATCGTCTCTTCGATTGTCTGGTCCACAGGGATCCGTCCAAAGGGATTCTTGCTACCGATCTGGACCGAAAAGCCACCTTGCATGAAGTGTTCATGGACCTCTGGGTGTTCAATGGGCAGTCGAGACATCAAGGCATAGTAGTAGGTTAGGAACCGGGCATAGTTCACTTTGTCATAGGCAAAACACCACGGTATCATCTGTCGGATTGCTCCTAGGTGGAGCATCCAGTTGCCTTCTCTGGAGGCTCGAATTAAGTCCAGCATGATCTCAACCATGTCCAGGTATGACATCCAGAATGCTGAGAGGTTGTGTTCATCTCTGAGGGTCTCAAGATAAACTTGGAAAAGCTTCATGATATGTGTGCATGATTCACTCTCCATCAACTCTTGAAAGAGTCCCTGAGACACATTGCTGTGAAAGCTGTTGATGTCCTTCAGTGTTTCATCTAGATGGTGTATGTCCCTTGAATGGTTTTCTTCTAGCCATGAAAGGAAGCCTTTCCATGCAAGCCTCATCAGTGCTTCATACACGAGCTTGTGTAGTCTCACTGCTCTGTTGTACCTCTTGCCGTTCATCACTCCTGACACTGATCCTTCTGCGATGATACCTGATTCCACACACAGATCTCTAAGACCTGCATCTTGAAACCTCTTTCCTATGGTGGAGATGAGATTACAGATTGTGTGGAAGACGCCCATCCTGATGATAATGTTCTTGAACTTCTCTTGTTTCCAGATAACTTCGGCAGCTTTGGCATAGAGTGCTTGATCAAACACGCACACAATCTTGTTAAGCTGTAAGGACTGCATGATAGCATGCGTTTGTTCCAAGATTTCATTAACGGTGGACATTTCTGTTGCGGGAGCATTGATAGTGGGCAGGTAGCTTACAGTGTCCTGAACCACTGCAATGTCTCTGCGCATTTTGATGTTGAACCCAGTCCAACTGCTGATGGACTGGTCCTCATGGTCTGACATTCGAGTAAGAAGCCAGATATGGTTCTTTGTCTTTGAATCCTGGACTTCCTTGGTAGTGTCGACATACGCAGTCTCAATCCTAGGTGGCCCTGCCCGCCGCCCAACATTGTATATTGGCAGCATTGATGATGTCTGAGTGATGCTTCTTATCTTGGACTTGGTAATCTCTGGCAGGACTTTCTCTGGCACAGAGCCTGCAACCTTGGACTGGACAGCAATGCCATTGACTCTATGAGAAGTACCTGCTCCACTTAGGGTCTCTTCAAGTCGGTCAATGTTATCCCAGGCCAGGGTTGTGAACACACCAGGGTAGATGTTTGCTGGCAGTGGAATGTCATCCTTTGAGCATTCCAGCTTCTGGATACAAAGGGCTGTATCGATCTCCTCAAACATTGAGTAAGACACACAGTGACCAAGACGATTCAGAGTTCGGATCAGTTCTGTGTTTCCTGTCAAAGACTTTACAGCATTGGTCAGCAGTACGTGCTTGGGTGGTTTTGTCTTGCCACTGGTAACAGCAAAGACCAAGTCACTGCCAAAGGAAGTGGCAAGACGTTGAGCTCTTTCAGAGGGAGTTTCACACTCACACTCTCCTGTCAGCAGGGTGTGCAGGAATTGAGTGACTGCTGCAGGAATGACATTCTGATCTGTATCGGGAGGCCATGGCTGACTCACATCTTGTTTATTGATCTCATTCCTCAGCTGCATTCCTGCTTTGGTTAAGACATCTTCAGAGTTAGCTGCTCTTGCTTCTTGCAGGTCTTTTGCCATTTTGTGTGCTTGCCGGGCAAGGTCGTCCATTGAGAGGCTGCGTGGATAGATTAGAAGCTTTCCTTTCTCATCTGGGACAAAGCGTAGTGATTCTCCAAACTCGGTTTCAATCTTTCGGCGAACATGTTTCTTTGTCGCTGGTTTCAGTTGGATAATACCACGGGACATCATGGATCTCTCAAGCCTAGATGTGAGGTTTGTCATAGGCAGTACCTCTGGGTTGGGGAATAATTTGGTCCTTATATACAAGCAGAGTTCCTCGAGGGCTTCTGTCTCAACCTCTTCGTAGCGTGCTTCCTCGCTTTCTTCCTGATTTTCACCTGCACCCGACCTGGCGGCCGCTGGGAAATCATCTTTTGTGAAGAGTTTGTAGCACGACTTGTGGTAGTGACCCTCTGCAGCAACAAGGTCTCTGCTAACTAAACCAAGGATTCTCTGGTTGAGTTTCCTTATTGCTGCTCTGCGAATCTTCTCATCTGCTCGTAGCTCAACACACTGTATGAGTGGCTCCCTTGTCTTTGTTGTTTTTATGTACTTGCTTGACTTCTCGCAGAAGATACATCCTTTGGCATACACCCTGCTAGTACTAGGGGCATCCCTTGATGCCCTCCTCCTGGGGTCGACGCTTGCTGATTCTATCTTGACACCCTTGGCAAGGATAGAATCCAGTGACTTCTTCATTGTAAAGAGACTACGACATTTACGGTGATGATGTATGTGTGGTATTCCTCCTTCTTCAAGGCCCTTGGCTGCTTCCAGGACTGGATCATGCTGCCTGATTTCTGCAGCCCTGAGCAATGTGTTCCAGGAGTCCAAATCCTGTGGTGACACCAGAGCATCGCTGTCATCATCAGAGCAGTGGATGATACAGTCGATCCGTGCTCTCTTCCTCGCAGATGGTTCCATCCTGCCGTCAAACAGTCGACACACACCTGCAAAAAATATCACCATTAAACCATGAACAAACAAACACATTACATGGAAACCACTCTACATATGTTTGCTCCTTCCAATAATAAATTATCCCCAAAATATAACCAAAAATCCCCAAATATGAAATAAACCCCTAAATATGGAGAAACTTGAAATACACATCGGAATAATTCTTGTAGAGAATCAAATAAGCTACAAGAGCTGTTAGAATATATTTTTCAATGTTCCCCATATTTAAGGATTTATTCTAGATTTAGAGGAAAATACCCAAAATATAGAGTGTATTCCGAAATATGAGGAAATTTGAAAAATACCTAGGAACAACTCTGGTAGAGAATATAATTCTACATAGGTGTTCAAAGTTTCGCGATGATTGTGTCATGGATTTTAAAGAAAATGAGGAAAACGCCGAGCGTCACGCTAAAAATCTTTATTTTTGGGTAGCGCCCCTATTGCATCAAAAAAAATAGACTAAGCTACCAGTGCGAGAAGGCTATCATATCTTAATGTACTTACAGTCACTCTATAAACATTTTAGTACCATTCGTGTTTAGTCACCCCAGGTGGTACCGATATCTGGCCTGGCTCATGGACTAATGGTCAAGGAACACTTTTTTAAGATAATGTCGCCGCATTGAAAATATTAGTTATTCTTTTATATACCGAGTTGTTTTATTCCAAGGAACGTCCGAAATTAGTATTTACCCATTATTCAACAATCTGAAAACATGCCTCCCCCCACTCCCCCCAATGGAAACTGGGAAGGGCTGTGAAGTTCAGGTGAGAGTAAAGAATGTACTGTACAATGAAAAAAGGTAATGCAATTGGAAAAGTGCCCTAGGGAGAGTATATGAAGAAAACTGTAAACAATGGTAGAGGGCCCTCTAAAGGAAGATTTTTTGATACTGTAACCTTTTTTTGGACAATTGCCCTCTATAGGGAGAGACCATCTCAGTTCACCTTCCTTGATCTAAATAAGGTTATTATTAATAGTGTATCCCACAGCGTCCATAATTAAGTCACGGGGGTAAGAGATCTTCCTCAATCCATTTTGTATCGCATGGCAACCCTAACTAGCCCCCCTTAATGGCAACATATCGAGTTACGGCGGTAAATGCTGAACCAGGGGATGTGTCAACAACATAATGCACACTGGCGTACTGAACATAATTATAAGCAATACTTTGAGCTACTCCTATAATCCACTTTTGTTCATTTTAATTTCTGGAATACTTCGGAAATATTAGTAGTCATTAAAAAACGCGTGTGTGGTGTAGGAAATGGTTGATTCCCTCGTCCGCCGTGATTGTATTGTAGATGCGGATTTCAGCCTACCCTCAACTCATATTGTATCCCAGAGCCAGCTATTGAGTATGATTTTTTACAGTACCAATTTTCCCAAATTCTCGCTACAGAGAATATTTTCTATTTTCACAGTACTTTTTTCCATCATTCTCCCAATAGAAGGCAATTTTACAGTGCCTTTTCATTAATTCGCTATAAAGGGCTCTTTTCTAATTTCATTTTTGTTTTCATTGTAAATTCTTTACTTAACCCCACATTTTCTCTGATCTTCATACTCCTCCCTATTAGTGGAGGACGTGTTTCTAGATTGTTGGATAATGGGTAAATACTAATTTCCGACGGCCCTTGGTATAAAACAACACTATATCGAAGAAGACAAACAAATTGAATATAATATTAAATTTGGGGTCTCTTAAATTATTAATCAGTCTCACAATTAGTATTAGGACTGACCAGCCACTTAACGTGAAATATCGGGATAATTGTATGTCTATTACATCTATACATCTCTATCTATCTATATATGATGAACAACATGGCACTAATTATATAAATGTGTACCAGTATCATCAGCTGATTAGTGTCTTCAAAATATATAAATGCTTTATTAGGGTAACCCCTCAAGTACTACACATTTCCTTATTATCGATCATTTTTATTACGATCTTATCCTCTTGCAAACTACTGTATGTCTACATGTATGTGTTTCCAGTTATCACAAGCATATGACATTTAGTTTCAGAAGGATCTCTCGTAAGAAAAATAGTTTAATACTCAATAATACTCTGCAATACAATAAATCACTTATTTATAGTTCCAGTTGCTTTACTGTATTTTATGCAGCTTAGGAAGGGCCTCTAATATTCAGAGTTCAAGTGAAATTTAAAATTATTCATATTTGTCTATTAACATTATATTATTATTTTTATTAATCTCACCACCACACCCCCAATGAAATTAATTAAAGTATATATGATCCACCGGGATTCGAACCCGGGTTATCACACACATATTTTTGCCACCTTAACCATTACACCACCAGGACGGTTAAAGGTTTATGCACACGCCTACGACTTATTATCCATTCTCGAATACTGGATATTAGTCTAATCATGTTCATACTCCCAACCGCACTATGGTAGCCTACTGTTTAAGTGAGAGGAAAGAATATTCATGGGGCACAGATCATATAGACCGGCCTCTCGAAGAAATATCCCTAAACCTACTAATAATATTATTTTTATTAATCTCACCACCACACCCCCAATGAAATTAATTAAAGTATATATGATCCACCGGGATTCGAACCCGGGTTATCACACACATATTTTTGCCACCTTAACCATTACACCACCAGGACGGTTAAAGGTTTATGCACACGCCTACGACTTATTATCCATTCTCGAATACTGGATATTAGTCTAATCATGTTCATACTCCCAACCGCACTATGGTAGCCTACTGTTTAAGTGAGAGGAAAGAATATTCATGGGGCACAGATCATATAGACCGGCCTCTCGAAGAAATATCCCTAAACCTACTAATAATATTATTTTTATTAATCTCACCACCACACCCCCAATGAAATTAATTAAAGTATATATGATCCACCGGGATTCGAACCCGGGTTATCACACACATATTAATAGATAATGTACGAGTTGAATGTCTATTTCTACCGTATGTTAGGAAATTCTAGGTAGTAAACTTAAAGGTCTTCTAGGACAGACGTAAGATTGTTTTAATAAATATGGTTATACGGCTAAGAACAGGTGATGATATTTGTTGATCTCATAGCGGCACAGTGTTTTTTGTATTCCCCTTTGTCATCTGAACTTATGTCGCGCCATACTATGTTATGATCATATCTTTTCTTTGTTGCCCAAAAGCCCATCACACTGTTGTCTGAGAATTGTCCACTGGGAGTCTGGTTCAATTAATGTTGTTGTTTAAGTGTTTGATCGAAGCTTGTTCTGCTCTATATCACCAAATGAGTACCGGTATGCACTAAACTTCCTGTTTAGTCATAAGAATATATACAGTAAACTGTAAATCCCTGATATTATATACACCATAAAATGTTTACAATATTATGTATTGGTATGGTTCCAATTATGTAAAACTGTCAACCAGTCACTCAACAAAATACGGTACTCGTTTATCCCCGTTTATCACACCCACCCGTACCACTAACACTACCTCCATTTCCACAATTATGTGTGTGTAGAAGGACGAGCAGGATTCATTTAGTAATTTAAGGGCAGTTGTTGTTGTTGTTCCCCAAGCTGCCTGGCCGAACAGCCCCAAGGCCCCGAGCACGGCCAAGGCCATAACCGAGCGCCCCCACAGAACCCTCCCTGCCGACCACAATAAAGCCTGGGTGACCGAAGCCACTCCATGGTGGGGAGCTTAGAAAAGACTGTAACTTCTGAAGTGGACAACATGAGAAAGAAAACAAAATATCGAATTAGTTAGCGTGGCAATTCATTAGGTATTTAATAACATCTGGTAATTGCTCGGATAAAAGAGATCTTGGCATTATTCAATTGAAAATGTTAACCCCTTTTGTACCGGCGACGTATTTTAAATTATATTCTAGCTATTAAATATATTTTGTACAGTTTAAGAAAATCTGTGGTAGTAATAAAAGGGTTAAGTGATATAGTTCAAAGCCTGTTAATTGCTGAAGGCCCATTTTAATCCTTAACCCTTTATTAGGGAGCACAACTTATGTCGTGTGAAAGAAATTTGGACTAAGTGGCGGTTCACAACTTATGTCGTGTGCCATTTTCAGCACGTAATGTTGCTTAGAGAGAGAGATAAGTGGTGGCAGGAGAGTAGCAACCGTATGACTGCTCCAGACCACCGCGGCGGACCTACTGACATGAATCCCACCCTCCCCCACCGTCACGCACTCGCTACACAGGGAATTATGTAGGGAAACTACCTAATTACATGGTTTTTGCACTCGTGTTGCGCAGATCATTGCACGAAAACTAGCGGTTGTACACGGATGGTTGGGGTGTCATTGGAAAGCTCTGTTATGCCCTTTCAGGGATAGATACTTGTTTTACGCTCTGGGTCTTATTTAGGCATGAAAATGATCACGTAAACAACCCTATTTAGGGTAAAAACACCCCGCTGGGCAGTACATATAAATTACCGCCAAGGCCGCTCGTTAGGTGTTAAAGAGCGGTGCTCGACTTAAGTCGTGCACCAATTTGCAGCAAGTTAGGAGCATTATTAAGGCTTTTAAAGGGTTAGAATCGAGTGCAAATGGCCGGGAGCGCAGCGGGCCAGACAGCCGACTCCCAGGGCTTACCGCCGCCCATTAACTCATGTTCCCTGTGTTCTCAAGAGGCCGGCAGTGTAGCCAGTAGTGAGCATAGCTGGGAAAAATATGCCGAAATATGCTAAACTCCCATGTTACTGGTATCACTGTATGAGAACCACGAGTGCTACGTAGCTCGTTCTGGTCTCATTTTGAAGCTTTTAGCGCATAGTTTTTTGCTAAATATTTTTTTTTTCATGCAGATACTTGATTGATCATTCAGGAGGGCCTGAATATGCCCAAAATAGCCCAAAGCACGCCGCTAGACAAGGGTTAAACCGTATAAAAATCGTCCAAAAGTAGTCAAAATAAAGTTCAAAGGATGTCACCGGTACTGAATGAGTTAAGAACGACCTCTCATATACTGAGGACAAATTCAGTCTTTACCAGGGAGCTTATTATTCGCATAGGTTACTTGCAAACTTTCTAAAGGAAAGCGTAAGACGGTAATGAAGATAAATCGGGAACTATGAATTCATACTATTCATACAAACGAAAGTTCATACCTCAATACTATTGTTAATATTTTCGTAGAAGATAATATTAGTAAACATTCTACTTTACATGGACGTTTTAAGCCTAATAATTATGATCACTATACAGGCATTGAGAAAACAACCGTTCACGTTTTAGTTATGTAGACCCTCCGCACAGTCTTGCTTAAACTGATTCGAATCCCCACCCTCCTGCCACCACCACTCACATTCCTGCCATGTCTATTAACATATTAATATCTATGTATAGTTAAGTATTAATATAAATTGTAAACATCTTCAAAGTTGGCCAACTGTACTGTACAGTACGTAGGAGGGTGGGACAACGGTAACCCCTATTGGTCCGAGCAGAAAGAACAGTGCTATGCTGGTATGGACATGTTGAACGAATGGGAGATCAAAGTATTTGAAAGAGAATATATGAGTCAGAAACAAGGGCAAATAGATTGAGAGGAAGACCTTGGAGGAGATGGAGAGATCTGGTGTGAAATAAGTGTTGGAAGTTAGAGAGATGCCTGACGAACAGCAAGAGAATTGGTGATGAATATGAATTAATGGAGAATGATTGTGAATAGATGAGTGATAACGCGGTCTTATGGAGTGGGAGGTCGGCCAGTTGGACTAGATAATTGTCCGTCGGCGCCCGGTCGAGGGAACCGGAGTATAATGAAGGGCCATCCCTGGAAGTGATGTGAGCGGGCATGTCTGCATGCTGAGACAAGAAACTCTCCGGGATGTCTGGGACCTGGGAGTCTTATGCT
The DNA here is from genome assembly GCA_037953745.1 of Lithodes maja. Classification (NCBI taxonomy): domain Eukaryota; kingdom Metazoa; phylum Arthropoda; class Malacostraca; order Decapoda; family Lithodidae; genus Lithodes; species Lithodes maja. The sequence continues at coordinate 37,021 of JBAKBP010012307.1, read as the reverse complement.
GGGGACCTCAAATATGTCTTAGTCTCTAGGTCTTCTCCTGGACGATCTAGATGTGTGTGATCAACGCCCTCACCAGGAAGCCTGGAATCACTCCAAGAGTTTGTAACACTCAACGTTGGAGTATCACTAACTCCAATTGTTTCAACTCCAGCATCCACCACTGCCCCAACGTCATCTGCCAACAATCCAACACCTGCAGTAGACACTGCAGCAGATGCTTCTGACGAACCTGAGCCGACATCAAACCAGGACAGCCGCCCTGTTCACCTTAGTCTCTCCCCCACTCCTCGTGCAAGAAGCCTGCTAGCACGAACAGTACCAACCCCTCGCCCCCGTTCTAACCACTCCTCTCCCCGACCTGTACGTAGAGTCCCGCCACCACAGGTTTCCGGATTTACACCAGTGAGGAACGGTGCACGGCCAACGCAGAAAAGGTCTCATCTACCAGTCACAATGTCAAACAGATTTGAGATATTGGTAGAGATGGAAGACGAACCAGAGGAGACCAGGCTCGTTGGGGATTCCATCCTACGAGGACAGGTCGAAGAGTTCTGCGACAGAGTCCCAAATCAACGAAAAAGATTTTGCATCCCAGGAGCTGGACTGGACAACATTGTGGAAGCCTTCGAAGATACCACAAAGGATGCAAATGAAAATACCCTTTTTGTCATCCATGCTGGTTTAAATGACGTCATGCGCACCAGATCCGAAGAGTTGATGGAGAAATATCGCAAGATGATCCAGCACTACAAAAACAAGTCAAGGAATATCATCATCTCAGGCATTCTCCCCAAGATCGACGCACCTGACAAATTCTACGACAAGGCCTTCAGCACAAATAGCCGACTAAAATATTTGTGTCTGAGGGAAGAAGTTGAATTCATCAACCTCTGGGACAACTTCTACAACCAGCCTACTCTGTTCCGCAAGGATGGCACTCATCTAAACCCTGTGGGTTCAGCACGCATGGGTCGTCTCCTACACGAAGCAGTCTGCAGCCATAGATCAAAAAACGCCATCCAAGAAGAAGCAGCAGTGACATAAATCATCCAACGCCAAGAAAAAAACAGAGGCAACCGAGGACCACCAGCGATAAGGACCGAAGACAGCGAGGACCGAGGACAGCCATGAACATAAATGTAGATCCGACAAGAACCAAAAATATTATTAAAGAGCGTTCCGTGAGTTCTAAAATAACAAATTTAAAGGTTTTCTATGCAAACGCTCGTAGCATACGCAATAAATTTTCAGATTTAGAGGAGCTAGTGTTTACAGAAAATTATGATGTGATTGGCATAACAGAATCTTGGCTCAATACAGAAGATAGATACTTTTTAGCAGAGTATTCACTTCCCGGTTATGTAATGTTTGAGAAAAGCCGAATAAATCGAAATGGAGGTGGCGTTTTACTTTATATCAAAGAAAGTCTTAACCCTACCCTCTTGTCAAAACCTCAAATTGTGAACGTCGACGCATCTTTTGTGCTAATAAAGAATAATAAAGGTACAAAAATAATACTTGCATTAATATACAGACCTCCAGCTCAATCAGTGCAAACTGACCGAGAAATTTACGAACAAATTGCGTATGTAAGTAACTCACAAGATACCGTAATTTTTGGCGACTTTAATTTACCTGTGACCAAGTGGGGCGATACTCTTACTTCACACTCCGGACATGACTTGTATACAAACTTGCAAGAGAGTTCGCTTTATCAATTTGTTCTAACGCCAACCCGTGGTAATAACGTTCTTGACATTGTACTTGCAACAAAAGAAGAATTAATAGAGAATTTGAATGTTGGTGATGAATTCAGTAACAGCGACCATCGTACGATAACTTTCACTTTAAAGTTTACTAGTAACGAACCAAATAGTAGCATCGAAAAAGTCCCTAATTTCAAGAAAGCAAACTTCCATAAACTTAGAGCTATGTTTAAAGAAACTGACTGGAGCTTTTTAATTCACAATAACGACATAAATACATCTTGGAAGTTATTCGAAGCCACTTACCTAAAAGCAGTGCAAGACTGCATACCATCGAAAATACGGCGTCCAGGCCATAATAATAAGCCCAAATGGTGGAATAAAAATATATCAAACTGCCTGCTTGCTAAAACATTTGCTAATGATAGATTAAAATCCTCACAAAATGACGAAGAACGGCTGAAATTTGTAGAGCTACGACGCAAAGCCAAAAAGTTAATTAAGCAAAGTAAAAAGACCTTAGAGTTACATATTGCGAATCAAAGTAAAACAAACCCAAAATAATTCTATAGTTATATCAGAAAGAAAAAAGTAGTTACTTCAACTGTTGGACCGTTAGTCGATGAAAATGGAGAATACACCAAAGACGAAGTACAAATGAGTAATGCTCTCAATACCTTCTTTGCATCAGTTTTTATAACAGAAGACCTCAGTGATATCCCTACACCATCGCCGATTCAGATTAATAATTCAGATGTTCTAAGCAATATCACCGTTACAGAGAGAGAAGTATTGAATTGTTTAGATAAACTCAAGGTAAATAAAACGCCTGGACCTGATACAATCTCGCCTAGAGTTCTAAAGGAAGCTAAGGATGAGCTCTCCAAACCACTGACATTACTATTCAATAAATCCTTGCAGTCTGGAACTATGCCCGATCAGTGGAAGCTAGCCAACGTAACACCGATATTCAAAAAAGGCAGCAAATCCCTACCCAGTAACTATCGTCCAATTAGCTTAACCTCAGTTGTATGTAAAATGCTAGAAACGGTCATACGAGACAGACTCGTAAATCACTTAAAGGAAAATAACATACTTAAAGATACTCAACACGGCTTTCGTAAAAGCCGTGCCTGTTTAACAAACCTCTTAGACTTCTTCCACGATATCCTCAACCTCTACGATGAGAGTAAAGCTGTAGATATTATATACCTTGATTTTCAAAAGGCCTTTGACAAAGTTCCCCACAAACGTTTACTGCTAAAACTAAAAGCACATGGAATACAAGACGGTGTGTTGAAATGGATAGAAAATTGGCTCAGCGACAGAAAGCAAAGAGTAGTCATAAATGGTAAGGCATCTAAATGGACCAATGTAAGTAGCGGGGTACCCCAGGGATCGGTACTAGGACCACTTCTCTTTCTAATTTACATCAACGACATAGACGAGGGTCTCACCTGTACAATCTCAAAATTTGCTGACGATACAAAAATTGCAAATAGCGTACTCTCAAAAGAACAAGTTGACGATATACAACACAATCTAGATAAATTGTCATGTTGGGCCCAAATTTGGCAAATGAGTTTCAATGCGGATAAATGTAAAGTACTACATATCAGATACCTAAATGAGAAAGCAAACTATTCGATGAATGACACTCAGCTTAAGAATATAAACAGAGAAACCGATCTGGGAGTAACAATATCGAGTAACCTAAAACCGAGTCAACAATGTTCAGAAGTTGTTAAGAAGGCAAACAAAATAATTGGCTTCATAGGCAGGTCATTTGAGCATAAATCCAAAGAAGTTATCCTAACCCTTTACAATTCCTTAGTCCACCCTCTTCTGGAATACTGCGTTCAATCCTGGTGCCCTTATTACCAAAAAGATATAAACAAGCTAGAACAAGTTCAACGTAGAGTTACCAAAATGATACCTAGCCTAAAGAACAAACCATACGACATAGGATTTACCCTGATACATGTTGGTAGGCTTTACAAGTAAGAACTGCGAAATTTAGCAGTAGGAGTGGTGTTGGTGGAGGGTTCTACATAGCGTCTTAGAGAATTAAATCTATTTCCTTTAACCCAGCGCAGATTAAGAGGTGACTTAATTCAAGTGTTCAAAATCATCAAAGGCATCGACAATATGAACTGTAGTAAGTACTTCACTATCGACCAATCTAATTACACGCGGGGAAACGGTTGCAAAATTATTGGTAAATCTTTTAACTCATACGAATCTAAGAATTTCTTCTTCAATCGAGTTGTCAACTTGTGGAATGGGCTTCCCCGAAACCTTATAGACTGCATCACCGTTGATTCATTTAAACTCCGTCTAGACAAATATCTCGCATCAAACCCGCGACTGACTGCGTTTGTAAATGAATAACTTTATTTTATCCCCCCCTCAGTTACTAACCCATCTGTCCCCTACTAACTTCCTAATCCTGCCACGGACATTAGTTCCAGGGCAGTAATTCCCTTTCCAATGTTCCCTTACCCACTCTAAACCACTGTTTGGACACTTGATCCTCAGTGTTTTGGAGGACAAGCAACTTAGAAGGGTCACTAGGTCTGTTGTTGCTTGATTTCCTTTGTACTCCTTTGAATTATTATTTTTGTTTGATTTTGTTGCTTCTCTTCGAGTTATGTCTTGAGTCAGCTAACCCCGGCTATGGGTATGTGCCTGAGTATATACATACATACGTAATCAGTAATGGTACAGTCTACGACAGATCTTGTTGTCATGGCCGGAGGCAATGTGTTAGTTCACTTATCTTTTAATAGATGGCCCTTTAATCGCTTCTAATATAAGGGAGCGGGGTTAATATAGAGGTTGGAAGGAGGAGGAGTCAAACGTGTGTGTGTGAGTGTGTGTGTGTTCTAGAACAGCACGCAGAATAATTTTATGTTTACATAACACACAGGCTATATTATTAGATTAGCACATGCCGGATCACAAATAAGTAACACACATCAGGTGTTGCGTTATTTATGGAATTTAATATGCACACAATCAAGTTTCTATCCTTCGAACTTCCCATTCCCCCCTCCTCCCCTTCTCTCTGCTGCCTTCCCCTATCTCTCCCCTTCTCTCTTTTTCTCTCCCCCTTCTCTCTCCTAACCGAATATATAATTTTCCTCATCATCGTGTTCAAAGCTGTCCATAAAAATTACTTTGGTGTTTGAATAATACTCTTCTTTTTACCTGATCTGATTCTATTAACTCGTATTCTATTCTTCACCTTATACAATGTGTTATAGAAAATAAATAGATATGCTCCGTTGCAAAACACTCAAAGTTGCCAACCTTGGCGTCCTGGTTAGTGTGAACAATCGTATAAATATATAAGTAATTGAAACGGGATGTTACAATCCACGCATCAAGACAAGTTGGATCACATTGTAATCTAGCTTGGACCAAATTATAACCAAATATATATATCATAAAGACAAGATAATATCGGTTCAGTTAGAGAAAACACTTTAGGAGCCGAAACGTGTTTCTTTGTAATAAAACCAAATTTTGATATTGGAGTAAAACAAAAAATCGTCCATACCACTATTCACAGCACTGTTGTTGACCAATTCATAATCTACCTTAACTTATAATATGACACCCTATGATTATTGCATTATACTTTTCTCAGTGTATTCTTAATTACTAGCTTAATTACTGTGGCTTCCCATTATCATTAAACAGTTCGGCGCTACCCATTGTAATGATTTACTATAAATTAAGTCATCGAATTGAACAATTAACGATAATCCAAGCAATCTGGTTATGTTGTTTTAAAGTTGATATACATTGTTTAGGCTTTAATATGTTTACTTCGAATTGTTTAAATTATCCTCCAAACATAATACAAAGTATACTATAGCTCTGTGTATGTTACCTTGAATTTAATTTAATATGTATTATTTCACCATCATTATGTTACGGTGAACATTGGAAACACATACACATTATATAATATATCCTGGTGGATCACATAATTATATGTTTTCATTAATTTCATTGGAGGTGTTTGGTGTGGTGGTGAAATTAATAAAACATAGATATATATAAAGGGTCCTTAAATATAAACATTTACAATATATATTTATTCAATCAATATGATCTCCACCCACAAGCAACTACCTCCTGTATTCTCGTTGGAGCTGATTTAAAAAAAAATCCAACCTTATATTAGGGCGGCGACGGATCCCCCCCCCCCCCCATGCCCCCCCGATCCCACTCCTCCCGCCCTTTCCAATCCTAACCTGGACCACATTCCATTCCATGACATGATGGCCCACACATTTTCTATTGGATTCATGTCACACACCCTTGTGGACCAGGTAAACCCAGGATGGGGTCAGTTAAGGTGAAGGTATTCAAGGATAAGGCTTTACAACGGCACCTCGTAGCTACTTTCTACTTTTCCTATTTTCTGAAGAGTGTAGAGAGGGGAGAAGGGGTGTTGGAGAGAGACGAAGTTGTTGTAGTGGCTTTGTTATGTGTGTTATTAGTATGTATACGTCGTAAGGCTCAGGATGGCCATGGCACGCACTGAAGACAGCAGTATTTCCTCAATAATGCTAATTAATACCTTTTCTAGTTTGCCTAGACCAGTGTGTGTGTGTGTGTGTGTGTGTGTGCGCGCGCGCTTTATGTTATCATGTGTGAGTGATTTGTGCCCATTACGTTGTATGTGATCATGTGTGTGATGTGCGTTTTATGTTATCGGGTGTGAGTGTGTGTGTGTGTTTTGTATCCTGTGTTAGTGTTGGTGTGGGTGGGTTGGTATGAATGGCATATAATGCAGTAATATAGTAGAATAAAGGGTTCCAGAATGATTTTGTATGACCAAACATGAAAATAACTGATTCCAAAAATAGCCTTAACTCCTTCATTCAAATGACCACATTATAATATAATGTGGTATATATTAATATATTATATCATATATTGTTTATATCACCAGCTGATTTTATTCAAGTTCTGATAGATCTGTAAACTCAAAGGATCAAATTTCAATGAACCCACTAACTCATACATACCCCAACATATATAGCGGTAATGAAATAAAATTGGTGCCATGCAAATGAAAGTGTTAATCTGGTGAACAGGTAGGAGTGACAATTGCCACGAACTGTTGATCCCGGCCACGGACAAATACTCTGGACAACTGTCAGTGTGGGGGAGTGTGGGTGGCTCCCAGGTGAACAAGTCCCTCAGCCTCAACATAAAGTCCCACACCTCCCACACCTTCCTACAGACGGACAAGTATGAGTACAAACCGGGACAAAAGGTGCAGTTTAGGGCGCTCACTGTTGCTGGCCCGGAATTGAAAGTCTCCACGCTACAGGTTAGACGTTGCAGAAATGAGTGTGTGTTCATGTGTGTATGACAGCCTCCAAGCAGGGTGTCAAACCAAAGCTGAGTCCATTCTTCTTATTTGTTTTATTGTATATGCAAGGATACAATTGTGGCTTAAAGTTTAAATTATACCTTTAGAAGTGATAAAATTACCAAAAACAGCGTTATGTCATGTTCATGATCTTGTATCCTTCATCATATTCATTTAAGATTTTAGACAAAATTGCTCAGGTTTGACACCTTGTCTAAAAGCTACAGGTCTCCAAGGTTGCAGAAGACAGTGTTTGTCATGTGTGTAAAGGAATGGAGGAAAAAAATAGACAACACACACAAATTAAGATCCATGCACCTAATGGTGTGTATGTATGGAGTGTAGTTCATACGTGAATTTTAACTCATAAGCTGCGCAGCTATGGTATTTGAAAGTGCCCGCCATGCGAAGGTATTTGGTACATTCCTTACTTAAATTGTCAATTTACCATATTTATAATTAATACTTATCCATATGCACCTACTTTACTTTTAATATGAACTTATCAACATTGGAAAGCAATAAAACAAGTGGTAACACCAATTGGCTGGTGAAAATCTTTTATTTTAGCCCCACGGTCATAATCTGACCTTGACAGGCGAGAGAGAAACACCCTCCCTCTCTTGTGTCTGGCATGGTACTGAGAGACAAGGAGACATCTCAGACTGGCTTAGAGAGTCGGAGATACACTCCTCCCTTCTTCCCACCCGTCCTTGCACGAAAATACTCGATAAATATCGGGAATAATAGGGAAAATACCGAATAATTGAGGAGGGGGGGGGGGGGAGACACATGTGTAGGAGTGGTAGAAAGTAATGGAGAGGAATTATCTCACTTAACCACAAATTGCTTTGTTTTGAGTGCCACTGGGATGTTTTTTAGGCTTTGGATCTTAAGAGTCTGGCCGCTTTCGCCCAGTAAAACCTCTTAAGAGTCTGGCTGCAGTCCCTGGGATAAGGGGGAGGTAGTTGCTTTTTCTGGACCCCCTTCTCCCTTATGTGTAGCATATTCGTTTTGAGTTGTTAAGACATTCTGCCCGTTAGTTTGACGATTTTGAGACCTTTCGCCCCATTTCTGTCAATATATAAACTGTTGTGCCATTTAGGTGTCGATAATCGATTCTTTCCTGGCGAGTGGTAACGAGCCTGTAATTTTAGAAGGATATCCAAAGTTATCTTGAAAGGGGGTCTAGAGGGTGTACTTTTAAGCTTGATGGAGGTATAGCGTGGATAATTAAAAAAATAGATTAATAGATAAATATATAGACCAACAAATTAAAACTAATTTTTTAATGTCACGTCGTATTCTCTTTTAATTCGTCTTTACAAATTGTACTGTTAAGTAGTTATGTGTGTGTGAGAATATATGCGAGAAAAAAAATCATATCACTTTAAATAATGCTTATCTATTCCTATTATGAAGCAGTAAATTATACTAATATACTTCTAAAACAAAAAACATTATGCTATTTACTAAAAAATAACCAGTTGGCTGTGTACAGTATATTAGTATCCTCATTCGACTACCACTACTCTTATGCAGTAAGGTAGAGTCCAATTCAGTAGCCTATACTTTGGATAACATCAAACGATTTTATTCAGCCTGAGAAGGACCTACAGTATGGACATCAAGTCGATAAAACCTTTATTAGTTATCCTTTCACTCCCACAGATCCTTCTTAATGATAATAAAGTGAAATATTAATAACCAAAATATTCAAATGACGCCATCGTGTCCATGGAGTTATTTATAGCATCTACATGTGCGAAATAAAGTTATTATTTGTATCAATAATAATAATTAGAATAGTAGTAGTAATATACAGTATATGTATGTATATTTGAATCTACAATTTGCTAGCACCATTGTTATCAAGGCATTAACAGCATTAGCACCTTATGCATTTATGTTCACCTATAAGTAAATAGGAACATGGAGTTAGTGGACATTTGTGATGTTCCATCACCATGGTATCATGGATTATAGTTATGCAGTAGCCCCCATGTACCAGGCTGGATAACTCAACCGAGCTAACGAGCAGAGGCTCCAAATGGCATTATTTAGGAGATGTGCGCCTTGGCCAAGCACAGTTAAGAGTAAGCCATCAACTTTACTTTTACTTATTATCCATACAGTACCCTGACATTTGGCTGACAGCTCCCTCACGCATCAGGATCGCTCAGTGGAAGAACGTCGACAACTCTGCAGGAATCATTCACCTCCACTACCAACTACCTGATGAACCACAGGAGGTGAGAGCCGCCTATTCAAATAGTCTAAGCCCTAATTACCACCGTGTAAATATCCCTACCGATGTACTGTACAGTCAAGGACTAAACCAGAGCCTTTCTACTGAAACAATAGATAATACGCCAGTGAAGCTAGTTCAAATGACACAGTCTAGACGGAGACAATACAATTCTTAATTATAGCCCAGATTCTTCAGAATCTGGCCTAAAAGTTCAAAGATTCGAATGGGAGTAGCTTTAATTATGATCTCGAGAATACAATCGGATTCTGTAGTTTGCCGTTAGCTTAAATGACAAACAATGCAAATATATACAGTAAGGAGCTTTAGTTTGAGTATTCTAATATGATTCTAACCACTCAGAGACTGAATTTGTGTTTTACCTATTGTCACACGATGTTGCAATTATATAAGGTTCTTCGCTCTTATCTTTCCATACTCTCCCATTAATGTTGTCGTTTAATCCGGTTCCACTAACTGTCAAGTAGTAGTCAATTTGCTCCTCACGTAATTACGCTTAGATGATGTTTGTATATAAATATAAATGAATATATATATATATATATATATATATATATATATATGCCGGTATATATATATATATATATATATATATATATATATATATATATATATTGAGAATATAGACTGCCGTGGTGTAATTGATTAAGCGTCGGCTATCGTTCTGATGGTCGATGGTTCGATCCCCACTGAGAGACTAGAAACATATATATATATATATATATATATATATATATATATATATATATATATATATATATATATTCAGCACATTTTCGTTTGCTAAAATTTGTGCTATAATTGTATTGGTCTCTATTGTTTCTTTTCTGTGCAGGGCATGTACACAATCAACGTGAAGGCAGCCGAGGGAAACCGGCAATTGTTTTACTTCATAAGAACATAAGAACATAAGAACATAAGAAAATGGGAGGCTGCAAAAAGCCGATCGGCCCATACGAGGCAGATCCCTGTCACACCCAACCCCAATTACAAGGCCCAATTATAGACCCATCTCACTAATACCTTGAGTACTGACCCCACCAAAACGGTCAGAGATTAACACAAGATTACGGGGGTCTGCTGAGCGCCGATTGGCCCACACCTGGTAGATCCCCCTCACACCCAACCCATCTCGTCCATATGCCTATCTAATTTTATCTTAAAGCTCCCTATCGTTCTTGATCCCACTATATCACTTGGTAGCCTATTCCACCCATCTACAACTCTGTTACCAAACCAATATTTCTGAAACGAAATTTATCTAATTTGAAACCATTTGTACGAGTTATTTCGCTATCACTGAGCTTTAGTACATTTTTCATGTCTCCTTTATTAATTCCACTAACCCACTTGAATACCTCTATCATGTCACCTCTAACTCTGCGTCTCTCTAACGAATGTAAGCCTAATTTCTTCAACCTTTCTTCATACGGAAGATTTCTAATATTATGGATAATTTTTGTCATTCTACGTTGTACTCTCTCCAATGAATCTATGTCCATTCTGTAATAAGGACACCAAAATTGAACAGCATAATCCATATGGGGTCTCACTAATGACAAGTGTTACGACTGGGGTTCAAATATATCAGGGCTCTTATTCATTGGACTAGTAATGGCATAAATGTTACAACGGAAAGCGCTAGCTCCAACCTCTGAAGTATATTCCCAGTGAACAAAGAACACAAATACTCTACAGAGTTCTATATGCAATAATAGGCTATCAAACTCTCAATAAATGTGCGTCTACTCTAGGCTTAATGTTATGTGAAAACAGCCTATTACTACCTATAACCGAAGGTGCTTGGTTATGGTATACAAAGTAAGGTGGTAAGAGAAGTTACGGCTTACGTTACTTTAATCAATAAATGTCAGGCACTCCTGCATGAAAGAAAGTGCACTAAAGTCCTTCAACATTAACAAGGAATCTTCTTTAAATGTTATATGCTGTAAAGATGCTCGTATCGGAAATGGAACCCAAAAAGGCAGGCAGTGGAACAATGCTCGTGCAGGCTATGCACACAAAAAGGCAGAATATATAATGCCGTCTGAGCCAAGAATATCCTAAACACTACAACTCTAATAATAATCGCCACAATACAGTATTCCTATCAACAAAAAGAGCCTAAGTCGTTTGTGTCTCAATACATCAAACTAGGCTGCGAAATGCTTGTGTAATCATAAATGGGTATGCATAAAAAGAGTAATTAGGTTAATATACTTAATGTCTACTATGATTGATAAAGTCTAGCTAGAGTCAATGATACGAGATACCGGTGCGCATGGCATGCTGCATAGCCTAGTGCAAATCTCAAGTCTGTGTGTCAAATATTACGTTATACTGAAGGGTAGCTCTCTTGAGAAACCTTAATACCGAAGTATTAAGCGTTCTCCTGGCGTACCTCAAAGACAAACAATCGAGACTAGAACAGTGCAGAATGGTATAGGCAAAAAGCCCTCATTCGTGCATGCTCTACTCTCAATGGCACACAGACTAGGATTTACTCAATCAACTCCAGTTCTCAGGTATGTCGTGCCGCTTTTAACTAAAGCCAGCACTCATAGGAAACAATACCTTTTATATCAGACTCCTAGTCTAGCATTATCTAATCCAGCAGAACACTAATAATTAAAGGAAGCAGCAATATGAAAGCCAACCAATACTTCGTGATCCACTTATCTTAACAACTAACATACACAGGTTATATCAGACCTTAACACACAATACAACTGGCCAGCATGAAGCTGATTTTGCAGAGTTAACCAGAGGGGATATAATGTTAATAAAGGTGGTGAAAGATATGGAAAATGAGAGAGATAGGCCGAGGAAAAGATTCTCAGGTAAGAGCGGGGACAGGTTGCAAGGGATAAAGATGGATGCGTTCTAGAAACCAGATCTGAGGGAGAGAGTGGCGAGGAACTAGTATATATACTTCGCACTAGCTCGAGCCGCGTGGGAAACTAGCGGTTGCAAGTCGTCCAGCCACTAGCAGCATGGTAAGGACCCCTCTCCACCAACCCCCGCGAGGCAGCCAGCCGTGACGTCATCGAGCGGGACAAAAAACACTGCGCGCCCCCTCTCACTCTGTTCTACTCCCTCTCTCTCTCCCAGATCCTATCATTACTAGTTAATGACAAAACATATACTTTACAATTAAATATATAAAGCCTTGACATGGGCGAAAACAAAGAACCTTTCCGGACTGCCCATGACACGAGCTTTCATATGAAATAAAGCACACTCTAATACATAAACTGTAGCCCCATCCACTGCCCTGGCGATACTAGCGAGTCACTGTAGGACAAGCCATGCGGTTCTAATGGAGTGGTCAACGTCACACCCCCCCCCAAGATTTTTCTCAGAGGCCCCAAGGCTCACAAAAATCTGATGGTTAGAACCCATGCTATATCTCCACTTTCCATCACCCAGCGGCAGTAAAATATCTGGCACAGTTCTTCAACAAAACATTTTTTTCAAAATTATAACCCTCCCAACACAATAGGTTAAATTATATGTAGTTATGCTCCTCAAGAGCGAGCTTCTCTAGCCCAGCATTCTGAGAGGAGTGCAACTCAGAATTACTGCTATAACATACTGAAAAAATTCAACTATCAAAGAAAGTTTTTTATTTGATTTTTATGTTTTTAATTTGTTTATTTCGGCTGCACTATAGGGGCAAGCCTAGTTTTTTCTTCTATACCAAACGCTCAACTCCTGCTTTACGACCCAATACGCTGGGCTACAACCGCGAGCCAACAAGCACCAAGCGCAAAATACTATTCAAACTAAAGCAGGAGGCTACCCGTGTGTCAATCTACCCAGGATCATCTACCATCGAAAGACAATCTGCAATCACGTTGTCACAACCGGCAATATGGCGTATGTCCAGGTTATATACCAATAACCTTAGTGACCACCTGGTCAGCCTCATATTCCGATTATGAAACTGGTCCAAGAACTTGAGAGGGTGATGATCTGGGTAAACTACAACAACCGGACCATAGGCTGGAACACAGACTTCGAAATGCCTCAGAGCAAGTACAACCGCCAGCAGCTCCTCCTCGACAACAGAGCAGCTCCCCTGGGCCGAATTGTACTTCTCCGAGCAGAAACTAACAGGATGCTCCAGCCCATCATCGTCCTTTTCCACAAGAACGGCACCAGCCCCCACACCACTAGCCTCCGTTGCTAGTTGGAAATATAGGCTAAAGTCAGGGGCCCTGAGGATCGGGTGAGTGCACAACAGGTGTTTTACTTCTCCAAACACCCTCTCACACTCAGGCGCCCACTTGAACATCTCATCCTTCCAGTTATCCTCCACCTGAGCTTGACTGTCCCGTTCTCCTTCTCCACCTTGACTGCTAAACGTCATCACAGGCACAGTGAGAGGCTCAGGGGGGTGCCTCCCATACTCCTTCATGGGATTAACATGACATAACTGATTGCGCTTCCGTCTGTCTGGAGTGGCTACCAAGTAAACCAGGTCCGATAGCTCCTCCACCACCCTATAAGGACCAGTGTACTTCGCGGATAAGGGGTGACCTACAAGGGGCAGTAGCATCAACACCTCCTGACCCACGTGAAACTCCCTGAGTTCAACCTTGAGGTCGTACCTGTCCTTCATGAGGGCCCGAGAGCTAGTCAAACTACGGCCAGCCAACTCCAGACTGCGCAACATCCGTTCTCGACTGTTGAGGACACACTTGAGCATAGAACAAGGTTTTTCTGCGCCCTCCCATACTTCTTCAACCATATGGAGAGGCCCTCTGACACGGTGTCCAAAGACGAGCTCATTAGGACTGAATCCCAAACATTCCCCAGGTACCTCCCGTGCAGTAAACAAAACAACATGAATCTCCTGCAGGTAACCATACCGGGAAAAACACACTAGCAAGCCTCGGACCACCGTCTTCGCCGACCCATTTCTCATAGGGTACGCGTCAGGGTACCTTGTTGCCACACCTCCCAACTGTGCAACACTGTCCTCCTTCAACTCGACAGCACCGGTACCACATTCAAGAACCTCCGGGTCTTCCAATTGCAACTTACGAACGTCCGAAGGAGCAAGCCTATCCAAGTGCTTACGAAACAACTCATGCCCCCCTCCTACATTAAATTTGGCCTCCCGTTGCTCTCTCTCTGCATACCGTTGCTGTCTCATCGTCTTTTTAAGCCCATCCTCTGCCTTTTCCACAACAGTTACTGGGTCTTCTTCAGACTCGATATTTGGTCCTAATACTGAGTCCCCGAGAATGTCCGCTGATACTAAACTCTCAACCGCATCAACTTTCAACCCCTTCTCGGTACCCTTCCTCCGCTGATCTAAAGATTGTTGACCAGAATGTGACTCCCTGGATGCAGAATTTCCGGTGACAACACACGCCATAGGCTGTCCCGGACACTTCTCAACCCACTCCTGCTCCTCCCTACTCACGTCGGCCCGCTTCTCGGCAACGACCAAGGGTGGAGCCTCAGAAGTAGGTCCCGCAAAGTCGTTGCCGAGAAGGAGGTCGACGCCCCCAACAGGTAACTTCTCCACAATTCCTACATCCAGGTCACGAGTCACACCATCAACTTCCACCTTCATTCTCACAAGCGGGTATGACCTTGTCGCATTAACTCCCTGAACCACAACCACCCGCGCCGTATTGACAGGTTTACCAGTGCAATTTCTCAACAGTGTTTGCGATGCCCCAGTGTCATGCAAAATTCTCACCTCATGTCTTCTACCCACCCACTCCACACAACCGAGTCCCCTGTGGTCACTAAAGGCATCACGGACAGGGAATAAGCCTTCCGGATCCTTCTGCACTGGCAGTGTATTTACGTCGGAAGAAATGCCTCTAACAAACTCCGATGTCCTCTTGAACACTCCAATGCCGTGAGCAAAAGACACGGCTGCCGGAGGAGGTCGACTAGGGCACTCATTTGCCTTATGACCCTCCTGGTGGCAAGTAAAACACATAAATTTTGGTTTCGGCTTATACTGTGATGTAAAAGGCCCCTGACTTTTCACATACGGTGTGGTGTAAGGTTTGGATTCAGTTTTAGTTTCATGGCTCTTCTGTTTAAATGTGTCATTGTTACGGGGAGGGGGAGGATAACGGTCCTTAGCACTTACATCATACTTCTGTGAGGACCCGCAACCCCGAATCAACGACAGCCGTCGATCAGCCATGTCTGCTGCTTCGACTAGAGTTCTTGGGTTTTTCTCCTTCAAGTTCAAAGTTAGATCACCGCCCGTGCTCTTAAAGAACTGCTCCAACATCATTAACTGCTTAATTTCATCAAATGTTGTGACCTTCTCAGATCGGAGCCAGTTTCCCATAGCATCGGACAAGTCCCGGGCGTGTTCCAAAAAGGTGCTATCTCTTCCCTTAGTTACACCCCGGAACTTCAAACGGTACGTTTCTGGTTCCAATTCGTAAGCCCTCAGGACAGCCTCCTTGAGATCCTCATACACAATACATAACTCCAAAGGTAACGCATCATAGGCTTTAAGACCCTTGCCTATTAATCTAGAGGATACAAGTGCTGCCCATTTATTCTCTGGCCACTGGTGTTCCTGGCACTTCTTCTCAAAGCGTGTGAAAAATTCTGTTACACCACTCTCGTCAAACACCGGAACCAGTTTCAATAAGTGCGAGAGAGACTGCTCATGAACACGGTTACCAGCCTCAAGTCGCTGTCCCGTTGCCTCTACTCGCGACTTCTCTACGTCCATGTCGGCACAGTACCTAGTCGACTCTAAATCCGCTTGGATTTTTGCTAGCTCTACGTGCTGAGACTGCTGACTGATAGTTTTCTCTCTTCTATCTTGGCTAATTCTAATTGCTGCTGAAGCTGACATTTTCTCTCTTCGATCTTAGCTGATTCTATTTGCTGCTGATGCTGAAGCTTAGCTAATTCGAGCTTAAGCAATAATTCTGGAGACAACCCTTGAGGAGGTGAAGGTGCTACAATGTTTGAAATTACCGGTGGTCCCCCCAGGGGCAACCCACCCTGCCAGTCACCACCCAACTGCGGAAGCGTACCCGGGGTCGGCAAACCACTGGGATGGCTGGGAGTCGAGTGTAGGGGAAGCATGGCCGAAGGGCTCTGAGCACTCAACCCATCTCGCTCACCAGTCACCCCGCCCAGTACACACGTTATCAAGTTATCCTTGGTCATGCTGCTAGTAACCGCATGACCGATAGCTGTGGCCAGGCATTGAAGACCGTACCGATCCACACCCTCCAACCGCTCGGCAGTAACAGGCCATTGCAAAAATATCCTAGCATCCTCCTCACAGTTCACCCGATTAACCCTTTCATCATACTGCTGTTCCTCAGTCTCGACATTACGTACTGTGTCTCCATTCTCCTATGATCCGGTATAAGACATGATGCTCACAAAAATTTCTCACCACAATATTCAGAAAAGAAGCACCCCAAACTCTTATACCTCGATATACACACAAAAATTCTCGGAAATACTCAAGGGCTATACTATGTTGCAAAAAAAAAAAATATTCTTGCTGATCCCCGCAAAATATTCTCCAAAACAACAAATGTTCCCTGCTAATAAATGTAGGTTCACCAAATCCTAGGCAAGGTCGCCATTTGTTACGACTGGGGTTCAAATATATCAGGGCTCTTATTCATCGGACTAGTAATGGCATAAATGTTACAACGGAAAGCGCTAGCTCCAACCTCTGAAGTATATTCCCAGTGAACAAAGAACACAAATACTCTACAGAGTTCTATATGCAATAATAGGCTATCTAACTCTCAATAAATGTGCGTCTACTCTAGGCTTAATGTTATGTGAAAACAGCCTATTACTACCTATAACCGAAGGTGCTTGGTTATGGTATACAAAGTAAGGTGGTAAGAGAAGTTACAGCTTACGTTACTTTAATCAATAAATGTCAGTCACTCCTGCATGAAAGAAAGTGCACTAAAGTCCTTCAACATTAACAAGGAATCTTCTTTAAATGTTAGATGCTGTAAAGATGCTCGTATCGGAAATGGAACCCAAAAAGGCAGGCAGTGGAACAATGCTCGTGCAGGCTATGCACACAAAAAGGCAGAATAAATAATGCCGTCGGAGCCAAGAATATCCTAAACACTACAACTCTAATAATAATCGCCACAATACAGTATTCCTATCAACAAAAAGAGCCTAAGTCGTTTGTGTCTCAATACATCAAACTAGGCTGCGAAATGCTTGTGTAATCATAAATGGGTATGCATAAAAAGAGTAATTAGGTTAATATACTTTTAATGTCTACTATGATTGATAAAGTCTAGCTAGAGTCAATGATACGAGATACCGGTGCGCATGGCATGCTGCATAGCCTAGTGCAAATCTCAAGTCTGTGTGTCAAATATTACGTTATACTGAAGGGTAGCTCTCTTGAGAAACCTTAATACCGAAGTATTAAGCGTTCTCCTGGCGTACCTCAAAGACAAACAATCGAGACTAGAACAGTGCAGAATGGTATAGGCAAAAAGCCCTCATTCGTGCATGCTCTACTCTCAATGGCACACAGACTAGGATTTACTCAATCAACTCCAGTTCTCAGGTATGTCGTGCCGCTTCTAACTAAAGCCAGCACTCATAGGAAACAATACCTTTTATATCAGACTCCTAGTCTAGCATTATCTAATCCAGCAGAACACTAATAATTAAAGGAAGCAGCAATATGAAAGCCAACCAATGCTTCGTGATCCACTTATCTTAACAACTAACATACACAGGTTATATCAGACCTTAACACACAATACAACTGGCCAGCATGAAGCTGATTTTGCAGAGTTAACCAGAGGGGATATAATGTTAATAAAGGTGGTGAAAGATATGGAAAATGAGAGAGATAGGCCGAGGAAAAGATTCTCAGGTAAGAGCGGGGACAGGTTGCAAGGGATAAAGATGGATGCGTTCTAGAAACCAGATCTGAGGGAGAGAGTGGCGAGGAACTAGTATATATACTTCGCACTAGCTCGAGCCGCGTGGGAAACTAGCGGTTGCAAGTCGTCCAGCCACTAGCAGCATGGTAAGGACCCCTCTCCACCAACCCCTGCGAGGCAGCCAGCCGTGACGTCATCGAGCGGGACAAAAAACACTGCGCGCCCCCTCTCACTCTGTTCTACTCCCTCTCTCTCTCCCAGATCCTATCGTTACTAGTTAATGACAAAACATATACTTTACAATTAAATATATAAAGCCTTGACATGGGCGAAAACAAAGAACCTTTCTGGACTGCCCATGACACGAGCTTTCATATGAAATAAAGCACACTCTAATACATAAACTGTAGCCCCATCCACTGCCCTGGCGATACTAGCGAGTCACTGTAGGACAAGCCATGCGGTTCTAACGGAGTGGTCAACGTCACACAAGTAAAATGTTAAGATAACATCAGCAGTTCTGTTACTCACACTCCTAGATATGAACCCGAGAATCCTGTTTGCCTTGTTACGAACGCTTATACATTGTATTCTAGGCTTCAAATCATTGCTAACAAACACACCTAGATCTTTCTCACAGTCTGAGTTTTCTAATTCCACATTAGCTAGTTTATATTTAAAATTTGTATGCATCTTCCCTATCTTTAATACCTTGCATTTGTCAATGTTAAACTTCATCTGCCATTTTACTGACCACTCGTGTAAGGTATCTAGATCCCTTTGCAGACACTCTATATCTCTAACTGAATCAATTTTTCTCCCCATTTTGGTATCGTCTGCAAATTTACTTATCCTACTAGTTATACCCAAATCAAGGTCATTTATGTATATAATAAACAACAGAGGACCTAATACAGATCCCTGGGGGACACCACTCTTGACCGATCCCCATTCTGACTTAGTACCATTTATGCTGACTCTCTGCTTCCTACCTTTCAGCCATGACCTAATCCATCCTAACAACGCCCCACCTATTCCATGTGC
Organism: Lithodes maja; assembly: GCA_037953745.1. Classification (NCBI taxonomy): domain Eukaryota; kingdom Metazoa; phylum Arthropoda; class Malacostraca; order Decapoda; family Lithodidae; genus Lithodes; species Lithodes maja. The sequence continues at coordinate 17,716 of JBAKBP010012307.1, read as the reverse complement.
CTCAACCTTTCTCATCAATCTCTCATGAGGGACTCTGTCGAAAGCTTTACTGAACTCTAAATATATAATATCGTATGCCTTGTCATTATCTACTGCTTCATATACCTCTGAGAAAAAACTAAGCAAATTAGTAAGGCAAGAACGTCCCTGAGTGAATCCATGCTGAGAAGAATTGATTAAGTTAAATGTTTCTAAGTGGTTTCTCATTTTCCTAGCAATAATTGACTCTAGTAGCTTTTCTATGATTGAAGTGAGACTAATGGGACGGTAATTGGATGCTATTGATTTATCACCTTTTTTGAAAATCGGAATTACATTTGCAAGCTTCCAAGCTTCTGGAACTATACCTGTTTCTAATGAATTGTTAAAAATAAATGTTAATGGGTAACTTAACTCATCTCTGCATTATTTTAATACTCTAGCATATACCTCATCGGGACCAGGCGATTTCTGATGTTTCAGTCTGTCAATTTCCTTAAGCACATCATTTCTACTTATAGTAACCGTACTTAACCTATTTTCTATACTATCGCTATATACCTTACGGACTTCTGGAATCTGTGCCAAATTTTCATTAGTGAAAACGGATAGAAACTGACTATTTAATGTACTGCACATTTCTAAATAATTTTCTGTCATTTCTCCTATCGAAGTTTTAAGGGGGCCTATTTTATCTCTAACTTTAGATTTATATAGCTGGTAAAAAGCCTTAGGGTTATTTTTTGAGTCATTGGCTATCCTGATTTCATAATTTCTTTTGTCTGTCCTTATACCTTTTTTAACCTCTCTTGATAGATTCTGATAGTAAGCAAGTAGGTGAATTTCGCCTTTCTTAATTTTTCGATATATTCCTCTCTTTTTTCCTAGAAGGTCTAATAGTCTATTATTCATCCATTTGGGTTGGTTCTGTGTTGATCTAAATTTTCTTTTGGGGATATATTTATTTTGCGCATTGTGGAGTGAAGAAATAAAATGATTATATGTAGCTGTCAAATTATCCTGAGTTAAGACAGGTATCTGAGAGAGAGTATGTTCATTAGCGCACCTGGGTCCACTTAATAGTTTAACCATAGGATCGACTCTTAAGGCTCTTCTTAATCCACCATAATTGGCTTTTCTGAAATCTGGGATAAGTGTCGTATTCTCTTTAGCCTTTCCGGTCCATTGTATGTTAAAATAAATTGATTTATGATCACTATTTCCTAGTTGGTCTCCTATCTCTACATTATTTATCATTTGTTCATTATTACTGAGAACTAAATCGAGGATATTATTACCTCTAGTAGGCGAGTCTATGAATTGAAATACAAAACTATCCTGTGCCGCCTCAATAAACTCTTTTGAATCTGAGTCGCCGATTTGATGCTGCCAATCAATATTCGGAAAATTAAAATCCCCCATAATACACACATTGCTAAACCTTGATGCTATTTTCACTTCCTGCCATAAAGCTGTACCTTCGTTTCTACTCATATTTGGTGGTCTATAAATAACTCCAATAATTATGGTCTCACTACCTTCGCTAACCTCTACCCAAACACTTTCGTTATCAGTATTTAATACAGCTTTTTAAAGAACTCCTGACAAACACTGCTATTCCGCCGCCCCTCCTACTTGTTCGGTCGCGTTTAAACAAACTATATCCTGGTATATGGAATTCTGCTAAAAAATGTCTTGATTCTATATTAATCCATGTTTCAGTCAGTGCTATAATGTCTATATTTTCGTTGCTAACAAGTGCTCTAAGTTCATCCATTTTGTTACATAAACTCCTACAGTTTGTATAATATAATCGCAATGAATTTATTTTACTGGTATCGGATTTACCTTTATTTCTAACTGAATTCCCATCTTCTGTTACACCTTCAATATTTCTACTAGCAGTACAATTAAAATCCTGTGACTGATATTTTCTATTCCTATCTGATGTACCAGTACGGCAATTTACCCTAACCTTATTTGGTGGAGGAGTTTGTGTTGCCCCGGTACCAGGTGACCATCCAGACCCAACCTTATATCCTGGCCATCGACCACACCGCCACCTTCACCGTCTGTGCCAAGTAGGTTACACCCTCTTTCTACCCCATTGGTAACACGCTTTTCCCCAATCATGTGTAGAGGCTTAATCTGGCGACCAATAGTGAACTTACAATTTGGTGAAACCAGCTTATATATATATATATATATATATATATATATATATATATATATATATATATATATATATATATAATTATATATATATAATTATATATATAATTATATATATATATATATATATATATATATATATATATATATATATATAATTATATATATAATTATATATATAAGATAATGGAGAAAGTAAGCACCACGCTACTACCGCAAAGCAGTTTTCCCGCGCATACCACCACACCCCCGAGGAAAGAGGCCATAACCACCACACCACCAAGATACACCAGAGTCGCCTCCATAACTCCCGCACTCCCTCCGACACACGGCAAGGATATCCAGGTAACTATACAAAACCCCGATGCCAATAGGAAAGAGAAAGGCAGAAAGGAAAGCAAGACCAATGGACATTCGCATAAACACCAAACTTCCACATGCCCTTCTTCATCCAAGCCGCATCACCACCATGAGAGGGAAGTCAAGAGGAGCTACCCCAACCACCCCAAGCCTCCTCCCCGCACAGCTGTCCTTCTTACTCGATGAAGGGACACCAGGAGAAATGCCAAAAGAGGTAAGTCTATGACAGGCAAAGTTAAGATCTATACAGTTGGAAAGCTATTAATTATCCTTCAATGGAAGATAAATAACAGCTGGAAGATTTGGGTTTATACTAAATAAATACTTGTAGCACTGGTTACAAAGGTTTCTTTAGAATTCTTTAGATATTGGCTCATCAAAGGAATTTCTTATTAGATCCCACTGGGGCAACCTAATATCAGTTCCTCTGCCTCGATTACCAGGATTTACTGTCAATAAAGAATGCTGTTTTGACATAATCTTTATTGGTAGTATACCGACCTCTGTAACTTTTCAAAAGTTCACGCATTGGCAATTGGCTTTTGAAGGGTAGGGCTCTGCGAGATACCGTAGCTTGTAAGCATAACGGCACTTTGCATATAGAGTCCTTACGGAACATGATCTCAGGTACTTGCTCTAAGATACGTATTCGTAAAAGGCCCAAAATCAACTCATCTACCAGTCCCTGAAAAACTCTTATAACGGTCAGGACAGTTAAGAGACATTGTGTCAAATCAACCCTCTTACGTTAGTCCGATGATATGTTACGTATACACTGGTATAATGGAACATAACATTTAAGACCCAACACCCAAGAGTGCTGGAAGGTTCTGCATCAAAACTCTTATAACGGTCAGAGTAGTTAGAGAGACAGTATTACATTGGTATAGCTTCTCTCTACGTTCGCTCGATGATATGTATACGTATACACTGGTATATTGGAACATAAAATTTAAGACCCAACACCCAAGAGTTCTTCATTGAGTTCCATCCGCTGTCCAACATCCACGTCAGAACCACCACCACGGCCAAGATCCTCATCAGAAAACTAAAGTAGTGCCTCATTATATAAATACCCAGTGTGACCTCAAAGAAGTACTACTGACATACCTTATCGAAGGAAGTACTTAAGTAATATATTAATATACAAATACACAGTGTAACCTCAAAGAAGTACTAGTGACGTACCTTCTCAAAGGGAAGTACTTAAGTGTAATAACTTAATATATAAATTTGCAGTGTAACCTTAAAGCAGTACTAGTGAGCTGCCTTATCAAAGGGAAGTACTTAAGTGAAATATCTTAACACTTACAGTGTAGGGATATTTTCGCCTATTTCCGCCATATTAGGGCTCATTCAGGCACTCCTTATTGATTAAGCAAGAGTCTGCATGAAATTATATGTATTCAGACGAAAACTAGAAGAATAAACTTCAAAATGACGCCAGAACAAGCTTCGTAGCTCGCGGGGTTCACCCGCAGACCTAGACATTCGCTATAATGAGCAATTCTCACTAATGTCGCGCTATTTTTTCCTTTGGCAGCACTGTATATCTAGCGAGACTTTCAATGTACCAGGCGGCTGCCTGAGAGAAGGACGGGTGGCCTGTCGCGCTCTCGCTCCCTCGCACTAGATTTTACAGGCTTTAACCCGAGGACGGCAAGAACACTCTTAAAAGGTTTTACTGGGCAACGGCGAGAACACTCTTAAGAGGTTTTACTGGGCAACGGCGAGAACACTCTTAACCCTTTCTCTGCGGGGTGTTTTGGGCTATTTAGGGCATATTCAGGCACTTCTGAATGATAAATCAAGCATCTGCATTAAATGAACTGTATTCTGCCGAAAACTAGGCGAAAATAGCTTCAAAATGAGACCTGAACGGGCCTCGTAGGTGGCCTTGGTTCCATAGAAACGCGGGAAACCCGCTATTTGTTAGCACTCGCTCGCTCGGCAACACTGTTGTGAGAGGCACTGAGAGACCCGCGCGAGACACAGTCTACCTCAGTGAGCCGCTCGCTGCTCTGATGGTCGGAGGTGGGCCCCTCACGCTCCCGCCCACTGACACTCGATTTCTACGGTTTTTACAGGCTTTTAAAGCCTGGAAATTGCTGTAAATTGCCAGGATATTCCAGAACGTCACCCGCAGCGAGAGGGTTAAGAGCTTATGAAAGAACTTTTAAAAAGGTCCCAGTAGCACTTATTTTTTTCTTTTTTTTACCCTCCACACCTCATATCACTTATCCACATATGTCAATATCCCCTCCTTCCCCCCTTCAATTATCACCTATTTTTCCTCTTATTACTATATTTATTGGTGTATTTATGATGCCAATATCTGCAACCCGGTTCCAGGATGTGGTGTTGTTGCTACCGAGCATATAGATGAGAGAGAATAAGGGAGGGGAGGTTCAGTGTGGCTGTAGGCTCCAGAGAGAGAGGGTGTACATCGCTGCTGGCTCACAATTCATGAATGGAAGGGCCAACTATAATTTGTGATTTTGACCATCCAAATTATATTCCCACTTGTTTTATTGTTGTTACAGGTTACTATCTTCATATTAAACGTAAATAGGCGCGTATGAATAAGTAATAACGATATTTATCGTAAAATGACGATTATAGGCAGGAATGGAGCTTAATATTGCCGCCCAGAACTGTGGTATTCACTACACCCTGTGCACGCTTACCGGGTTAAGAGGCTTTAACCCTTGTCTAGCGGGATGTTTTGGGCTATTTTGGGCATATTCAGGCCCTCCTGAATGATCAATCAAGTATCTGCATGAAAAGAAATGTATTCAGCAAAAAACTAGGCACTAAAAGCTTCAAAATGAGACCAGAACGAGCTACGTAGCACTCGTGGTTCTCATGCAGTGGTGCCACCAACATGGGAGTTTAGCGTATAGCGGTATATTTTTCTCAGCTATGCTCACTACTGGCTACACTGCCGGCCTCTCGAGAACATAGGGCGCGTGAGTCAGTGGGTCGCGGTAAGCCCTGGGTGTCGGACGTGTGGCCTGCTGCGCTCCCGGCCATTTGCACTCGATTTTAACCCTTTAAAATCCTTAATAATGCTCCTAACTTGCTGCAAATTGGTGCACGACTTAAGTCGAGCGACGCTCTTTAAGGGTTAAAAGGCTGTAAACTGCTGTAAATTGCCATGGCGTTCAGGAAGTCTCCCGCAGCCAATGGGTTAATATATAAATTCGGACTGTAACCTCAAAGAAATACTAGTGACGTACCCTATCAAAGGAAGTACGAAGGTAATATTAACAGGCAGTGTCATCGTGAGAGAGTAATTGTGGATCCTCGTTTGTGCATCTATGAACTATATTTATATTTGCCAATACCTTTACTGAATAATATCCATGTGCCTTAAATAATATAATATATGAATGTACGCTGTGTTATATTTACCTTCTATTACCTTTGTGCATGTGTTTATGTGGATTCAACTTCTCCAGTCAAGCAAGAACCTACTTAATCAATCCAATTAACCCCAGCAATAACCGTTTATAAAAAAAAATATATATATATATATATATATATATATATATATATGTATATATACCGGTATATACTGTATATATATATATATATATATATATATATATATATATATATATATATATATATATATAGAGAGAGAGAGAGAGAGAGAGAAAGAGAGAGAAAAAGAGTTATGGTTGTTCAATATTGATGGAGTCATAAAAAATACAAAGAAGAGCAGTACATGTTGTAGCACCGCTGATAAGGGAAGAAACGAGTGGAAGTTGACTGTACTGCTGTTTGCCGACGATAGAGTTCTGATGAGCGATAGTGAATAGGAGTTGCAGGGTCTGGTAAATATATTAGGAATAGTGTGTGAAAAAACGGAATATGAAGGTAAATGCGGGGAAGAGTAAAGTTATGGTCTTTCAAAGGGGTGCAGCCACAGAGTGTGAGGTGAGGTTAAATGGTCAGGCATTGGAGAATGTCAGCTCGTTTAAGTATTTTGGGTAGTGTGTTGAGTAAAGATGGGAGTATGGATGAAGAAGTGCGGGAGAGCGTGCAATAGGGGAAGAGGGTTGTAGGAATGCTGAAAGCAGTGACAAGAAATAGGGTGGTCAGCATGGAAGTAAAGAAACCCTTATATGACAGTGTGGTAATCCTGACAAAAAAATACGGGAGTAAAGCATGGACGTTATTGGAGAGACACAAACCAAGAGTGAGAGGGGTGGAAATGAGTTATTTGAGAAGTGTTGCGGAATTTCATGGAGGGATAGACAGATGAATGAGGAAGTACGAGAGTGGTGTGGTGTAGATGGAAATATGCTGCAAAATGTGAAAAGCAACACCTTGAGATGGTTCGGCCTTGTGGAGTGTACGAGAGTGAGGTGGAAGGACAGAGAGGGAGAGATAAACTGAGAGAGAGGTGGAAGGATGGAGTTAAGAAGTATATGCGTGAAAGTGATACTGGATGGGAGGAAGGGCATCAGCATTTTAGCGCTACTGACTGGGTGGTTCTTCAGCAGTACTTTATTGATTTCCCATGGAATGATTTTTGCTTCCTTGGCCGGGGACCCTCAGAGAGTGCCAAACGCCGGAATCCTTTCGAGCATGGAACTCAGAAATATCTTAGTTTACTCACGCTTGTTCTACTGCTGTCCGCAATTAGGAGGAAGCATTCAAACGGTACTGTCGCCCTCAAACTCAGGAATCTTGTTCTTTATATGTTTCTGCTCGGAATCAAACCAAATCTGTTCTTCGACTTGCCAAAAACTCTTTCGTCAATAACAAATGTTCTGAACTTTCCCATTCTAGCACCTCCCAAGCTTTCAGGCATCTAGCCAAAAACCTCTCCAAATAAATTCACTTCCTCGTCTTTCCCCCCTCTTTTCCACTATGATGGTACCACTGTCACCTCTTCCTCTGACATAGATGAACTCTTCGCTCAACTTTAGCTAAAAATTCTACTTTGGATTGTTCTGGTGCTACTTCTCCCTTTTCACCCCCTTTTCACTTACTTATGCTCAAAATCATAATATCTTCTAAGAATGTACTTTCTGCCCTGTCTGGGCTTAACCCGGCAGCCACGGGAAGACTCTTAAGAGGTCCTACTGGGCGGTTGCGGGAAGACTTAAGATCCTAGGCCTAAAACAAACATTTAAAACACCCCAGTGGCACTTTAAAAAAACAAATTTTGTTTAGGTATGATAATTTCCCTCCATTACTTGCTACGCTACCACTCCAACACATGTATCCCCTCCCCTTTTCCCTTCCTCCCCCCCCCCTTTTTTTTCCCCCTCAATAATTATCAGGTATTTTCTTTATTATTCCCAATATTTATCGAGTATTTTCGTGGGAGGACAAGTGGGAGAGAGGGAGGAGGGTGGTGGAGTGTAACTCCTACCCTCCAAGCCAGTCTGAGTCCACCCCAGTCCTCTCAGTGCCACGCGAGAGACGAGAGAGGGAGGGAGGGTGTGCCTGTCTCGCCGGTGTGGGCCAGATTACGACCGCGGGGCTAAAATATAAAATTTTAACAGGCCAATTGCTGTTATCACTTGTTTTATTACTTTCCCATGTTCATATGTTCATATTAAAAGTAAAATAGGGGCATATGGATAAGTATTAATTATATATATGGTAAATTAACAATTTTAGTGAGGAATGACTCAGAATACCTTCGCACTGGGGTATGGTGTATTCTACAGGGGCTTAGCACTTTACGAGTTAATACTAAGAAGGTGTACGGACCAGATGGTGATCCTCCTGTTGTACTCTAAAATTGTTCTCCCTTGCTGACTCGTAGCCTAGGCAAACTCATTTATCTCTATCTTTCCTCCAGTATATTTCCTTCTTGATGGAAATTTGCTCTCATTTAACCTGTCTCAAAGAAGGGTGACTGCTCCCAACCCTCCAACTATTGTCCAATTGCTCCAATTTCTCCCACCTTTAAAGTTTTTGAAACTATTCTTAATTCAACATTTCTTAAGCATGTATCTTCCCATAATCTACTTTCAGATCACCATTTTTATGGTTTCCTTAAAATGGGCTCATTTATTTGCTCATTTATGGTTTTAAAACATACACAAATTAAATGGCCAAACTCATATACGGCCACAACCAAAAACAGCCACACTCTTAAACGACCACAACCAAAAGAGCTGCACTCCTAAATGGCCACGGCTAAAATCCCCACAATCTGTTCCCTCTGCAGTTTCTCCATGCGCGAAAAAAGTAAAATTATCTTTTGATATAATGCATATGACACAGCCTTTTATCTAACACACAATACACTGCGTGCAAAACCGCTTGAACCCCGGACAACGTTGCTTGCAATATTAATTCTACTTCTTTTTCTTCTTATTATTATTATCATAATAATAATAATAATAATTAAAGTTGCAAGCAACGTTGTGCGGGGTTCGAGCGGGGTTGCACGCAGGGTATTGTGTTGGATACAAGGGCTGTGCCACATATATCAAAATATCATGTATCTTATCGGGCATGGAGAAAGTACAGAAGGAATATAGTGTAGCCATTTTGGCTATGGCCACTTAGACCATTAACACACAAAGAGCGGGTGGTACGGTATTTTACACTGTGCCGCCCAGCCGGGGTTTTTTACTCTAAATAGGGTTGTTTCCGTGCTCATTTTCATGAATAAACAAGACTCAGAGCGTAAAACAAGTATCTATCCCTGAAAGGGCGTAAACAGAGCTTTCCAATGACACCCGAACCATCCTTGTACGACTACTGGTTCTCTTGCAACAATCGTGCAAAACGAGTGCAAAAAACCTAAAATAAGGTAATTTTCGTACATAATTCCCTGTGTAGCGAGTGAGAGATGGGGGAGAGGGGTGGAATACAGTTCAGTACGTCCACGGGGGTCGTGAGGAGCAGTCATAAGTTACTACGCTCGTCCCACAGCTCAGCTCTCTCTCTCAGCAACATTACGTGCTGAAAATGGCACTCGACAGCTGTCGTGCACCGCCACATAGTCCAAATTCATTTAACTCCCAAATGTCGTGGGCCGTTGGTTAAGGGTTAAGGAGTGTGACCATTTTGGTTAAAGCTATTAATCCTGTACGAGTTGTTGTTGTTGTTGTTGTTGTTCCCTAAGCTGCCTGGCCGAACAGCCCCGAGTCCCTGAGGAAGGCCATGGCCACGATCGGGAGTGTAGATTGTGTTGTTGGCGTAAGTGGTTGTGTGAAATTAATGCAGTCTTCTATGATGTGTTTAACCCGTGGAGCCCCAGCGATGCGTCTGACGCGTCGGCTATGTATGTAACGCACAGCCCCAGAGACGCGCCTAACGCGTCACCCTTATAGCTCCAGTCGTAACTCTCAGAATGGCTCTAGATTTATATGGGAACTACTTTGGGAGCCGGCGGACTAATCTCAAAACGTTTTGTCCATACGCGTGCGCGCGCGGGGACGGGAGAGGGCACCCGCCTTCCCACACCTCATGGTCAGTTTACCGTGCACCCTCTCGAGTGAAACACCATGTCTCGACGTTATAGTGCCCGCCTTACCCGCCCCTGCAGTACAGAGGAGGTCATGGATATACTGTACGACACTGACAGCCCTGATAGTGACACTGACTCGGCAATGGACGAGTCTGGGGACGAGTATGCCCCCTCGCAAGCCGAAATAAGAGAGCTAGAGGAAGAGCTTGCTCAGATTCCTGTCAGGCCGCGCAGGCCGTCACAAAGACAGCAAGGGGCAAGTGCACCTCCCCGCCTCCCACTTCCCCAAGACCCCACTGAATCCTCAGAAAGTGGGGAAGAGGTTGTTGTTGCAGATGAATCTGCTGACCCTCAAAATTACGTGCGTGTTCCTGGGGAAGAACGAAGGGGATTGAAGAGAAGAAGGCGCGAGTCTGGGAGTGAAGAGGAGGTACCCCCACAACCCCGCCTGCCTTCTCCCCCACTTCGCATAATCTCCCCACTCAAGAAAAATACCCCGGGGAGGTTCTATGGTCGTCATAAACATAGTGACGAACAACAACGTGGTGATGGACAAATAGAACAACCTGGTGATGGAGAAAGGGCACAACGTGGTGCGAGACAAGGGCAGTCACGTTACCCAAAACGCTCCCTCTTCCCTCCCGACCCAGGCCACGCGGGGAGGGATGAGTCACCACCACCACCACCACTACTACCAGACTCTCCGCCTCGCCATTCTTCCCCCCCACTATCACCTTCAGGCTCCATCCCGTACACCCCCCACGAATGTCTCCCTCACCTGAACCAGGCCCCTCCCGCGCCACTGCATTATCACCAGCCTCTCCACAACGCCCCAACCTGCCCCAACGCCCTGCAAGCAAACGATGTGGGCGTGTCATATCTCGCGGGCGTGCTACCCGCGGCCGAATGCAGAAGGTGAAGCAAATAAGACGCCCCAGCAACGACTCGAGCTCTAGATCTAGCTCTCGATCAAGTTCGAGGTCTAGCTACAGACCCAGGTCCACCTCTCGCCCACGCCGCCCACGCTCCACCCGCACCCGCCTGACCCGCCCCGGTGCCCCTGACGATGACCCTGATGACCCCAATGCCCCATCTAGCGACGACGAAGGCGCTGATAGGTGGGATTGGGTGGATGGGGAGACCTATCTACCAGGACAATACCACTTTGTGGGGGCAGCTGAGGCCGGCCCTACCATGCCCAATCGTGGACCTGACACCACAAGACTGGGTGTTTTTCTGCAGTTCTTCACTGCCAACCTTGTCGGCTTGATTGTTGACCAGACGAACTGGTACAACTATTATTTTATGGCAGGGAAGGAGCAGAAGAGGAACTCGGCACGTCTCTCATGGGTGGATTTGTCTTCCGATGAGTTCTACTCATTCCTGGCACTGGTCATCCTGATGGGGGTCACCAAGAAGACGTCTCTCAGGAAGTACTGGTCATCTGATCCCCTCATCGCAACCCCCTTCTTTGGGAAAGTCATAAGCAGGAATAGATTCACGGCAATCATGGGAAACCTGCACTTTATTGATAGCCTGGCAAGCCACACCAGGAACCAGGAACGCCCCAGGAATACCAAAGACCCGATGGAGAGGATAAGACCTATATTTGAATACCTGAAAACTAAGTTTGTAGCCTCCTTCAAACCTCACCAAAAATCATCATTGATGAGAGTCTGGTGCTGTGGAGGGGGAATATTAGCATCCGACAGTACATCCCCAGCAAGCGTCACCGTTATGGCCTGAAACTGTTCGTGATGTGCGACTGCAAAACCGGCTACATCCAGGACATCATCCTCTACATGGGCAAGGTCACTGAACTGGTGGAGGAGAGGACATATGGGATATCTGGGGCCGTTGTCATCACCATGTTGGAGGGATATTTGGACAGGGGCCACATCTTGTACCTCGACAACTGATACACCAGCCCTTCCCTTGCCAAATTACTGTACAGCAGAAACACTGGCGTCTGTGGCACCGTCAGGAGGAATCGTGTCTACATGCCAGAGCTACCCAAAAGGCGGGAGAAGGGCTCCATCATCCACCTCCAGGCAAATAATATCTTGATGCTCTCGTGGATGGACAATCGTGAAGTCAATATCCTCACCAGTATCCACCTGCCCCGCTTAGAGGACACCAAACGCCGTGATAGAGCCACAGGTGAGGCGGTCAAAAAACCAGTTGCAATCATTGACTACAACATCAACATGCGGCTGGTTGACAAGTCAGACTCTGTCATATCGTCGGTCGAGTGTGCCAGGAAGACGATGAGGTGGTATAAAAAACTATTTTTCCACCTACTCGACCTCACCCTCTACAACTGCCACATCCAATATCATGAAATAACAGGTGAAGTTGAGACGATGGAGTCGTACTGCATCGAACTTGCACGGGAGCTTCTGTTCTTCTTCAGGGATGGTCCACGCCGCCAGCAACGTCCCGCAGCTCGTTTTCAAGCACCAGAAGGCCCCGCCAGACTGACACAACGCCACTTTTGCGATTTGGTCCCGCCCAACCAAGTAAATCCCAACCCACGCAGACGGTGTCATGTGTGTCGCAACACAGGCAGACGCACACCAAAAACGGACAGACACCCGGACGATGTGTGAAGAATGTGATATGGGACTGTGTTTTCCCACCTGCTTCAGGGATTATCACACCCTCGAGCACTTCTAAGTGTTCAAAGTGTTCAAAGACTGCGATAAAAGACGCTATAATGTAATACTAACAGTGTATATAAAAGACGCAAAAAGTGAATATAAAACAGTGTGTATATATATATAATTTACAAGTGCAAAGTACCGAACAATATAAAACACTAAGTACATTCTAAACTTATAAAACTGTGTGCAAATAATTATAAGAATACGAGACAATAAGTGCGTAAAACAATGTATATACACCTCATAATCATAGGTAAAACAATGAACAATTACAAATAATTCAATGAAAAGGAGAGACAGAGTGACCTTGAGTGAAAGTGACAGCCAGACAGAAAAAGAAAGAGGGAAGGGTGCTGTGGAATGTGGGTCACTCGGTCCGCTGTCTGGCCGTGTGTTCGTACGTGCGTTTTGTTATTGTATTGAGCAAAGATGGCCGCCATCACCATGGCAACGGGGACGCTAACACTCGTGCGCACTTGTAATACTTGAATGAAGGCACTTATCACACTACAACTTCAGTTATATTGACATTATGTGATATACAAAGACATTCTATGAACTCTGAAGCGCACTTTATGTCCGAGAGGTGCAAAATAAGTCATGCTGCCTGGCGGCTGGCAACTGGCTGCTGGCGCGGGAGATTTGAAATGGCGCTAAGGCTCCACTGAGGCTGGGGACCCCCACTACCTCCCAGGACCCCCAAATGGCCTAGGTAAGTACTTTTTTCACATTTCTTCAGGTCTATCATTATTTTCTAACACGTTCTGATATATTTATAAGAAAAAAAAAAATGAAAAATTGCCCGGGTTCTGGTGCGCAAAAATAATAAAACCGGCCGGGGCTGTACGGGTTAATGGTATTGGGTGCTGTGTTACATCCCGGGCAGGCGTCGACAACGGAGTCATCCACTCTCTTCTGATAGCTCAGGAGAGCTGGATGGTGTCCGCATCTCAGCCTGGCCAGGTGGACTCTGTCCTCGCGAGGAAGGGAGGATTCGGAAGGATGAATTTCGGGAGGTCGTGCTTGCAGCTGCGTGTTGTCTGTGAGTGAGTGGATGGATCGGCGAGAGATATGAGTATGGATGTGCTTCTGCAAGTTGGTTCGGGGTGGGCAGGGAGGGAGAGAGGACAGTAATTGTGTGTGATACCGTGTGCTGGGTGTTGTTTTGATATTTCTTGGTGTCTGTGGGTGTGTTGCCATGTAGTTTAGTGGGTGGTCTTGGTTCGTGGAGGCTGCTGCCAAGAATTGAGTGCCTCTCATGTCCAGATGGCCTTTGACTTTGAGGATTTTGGTTTCTTGATGTAGGTTATCTGTGGGTGCAGTAGCTGTGCAGCCTGTAATGATCTTCAGGGCTTTGTTTTGAATAGTCTGTAAGGTCTTATGATGTGTTTCAGCTAGGTTAGAAGCCCAGGCTGGGCTTGCGTATTCCATCACTGATCTTATGTATTGTTTATATACTGTGGTGGTAGTTTCTGTTGTGTCCAAATTTTGTGTGAGCAAGTGACCTGAGGGTGTTAAGTCTGGGTGTCAGTTTCTTTTTCATGTTTGTGGTGTGCTGTTTGAATGTCATATGAGTATCATATGTTACTCCTAGGATTTTGAGTTTGTGTGTATGTGTTAGGGGTGTGTTGTTTATGGTGAGTTGAGGGATGTATTCGTGTTCTCTTGTCCAGCTTGTGAGCAGGGTTGCGGTGGATTTGACTGGGGCTAGATTAAGTCTGTTTGTAGTGCACCAGCCATGTAGTGTGTCGAGATAGGGTTGAAGGAGATCTGTTGCTCTTTTTGGGTCATGGTGTGTGCATGTGAGTGTTATGTCATCTGCATAGGAGGCTAAGTTTATTTGGGGCGTATTGGGTGTAGTTATATCGTGCATGTACAGATTGAAGAGTGTGGGCGATAGGACGGATCCTTGTGGGACTCCGTTTGGAAAGTTTCTGATTTTAGATGACTGACCGGCAAAAGATACGTGTGCACATCTGCCTGCTAGGAAGTTGGCCAGCCACCTTTTTGTGTTGTTGTGCATGTTTGTGTTGTAGATTTTGTTTGTTAGGTTGTGGCGGGGGATGGCATCGAAGGCTTTACTAATGTCGAGTGTGGCTAATAGTGATCTGTGTGGTGGTCTAGCTGAGTTGATGCCGTCAAAAGCTCTTTGTGTAAGGTGAGAAGAGTGTTTGTGGAGTGCAGTGGCCTAAAGCCATGTTGTATTGGAGCTAGGGGTAGGTCGGGTGTAATTAGTTGTAATACTAGGCGTTCCATGACTTTGGAGGGGGAGCAAAGGAGTGTGATGGGGCGGTGCGAGGAGGGTAGCGTGGGGTCTTTGTTGGGTTTGGGGAATGTGGTGATGATACCATGCTTCCAAATGTCTGGTATTGTGTTGTGTGAATAGCTGTAGTTTGATATGTTAGTAAGTGCTTGTATGCCTTGTGGTCCCAGGTGTCTGAGGTGTATGTTGCTTATGTTGTCTAGGCAACAAGCGGGTGAGTGCTTGAGATTGTTGATGATATGCTTTGTCTGGTGATTGGTGAAGGGTGTATAGTCAGGGTCTTTGGGGAATTGTCTCTTACGTCGGATGACACGTTGGTCGTCTTTGTGAGGTTTTAGGTGGCTGACATGTGAGAAGTGATTGATGAGAGTGTTTGCTTGTTTTTACATGAAGGAGTAGAGTCTGTTGTTGTGATTGCAGCATGTGATTGAGTTGTGTTGCTGTTGGAAAGTGTGATGCTGTTTAGTGTTTTGTAGAGTTTTTTGGGGTTTGTTTTGTGATCACGTGTTTGTAGGAAGTTAGTCCAATTTAGTTTTTGTTGTTCTTGTATTTTGTTGTTAGTTTGGGTGTTGAGTGCTTGGATTTGATGTGTGATGTCTTGTGTGTGGGGTGCTGGGGAGTGTTTCAGTATGTCGCGTTATCTGATGAGGTTTTGAATTTCTGGTGTGAAGTTGGGGTTGTGTCTTTTTCTGTTACCTCTTGGAATGTGTTCTTGTCAGCGTTTTGGATAGTTTTATTGAGTATGTGTACAGCATTGTTGATGTTAATGATGGGTGTACTGTTTAGAGTTGTGAAGTGTTGTTCTGTCTCATTTGTGAATGCTTCCCAGTTAGCTCTTTTATAATTGGTGTATGTGTGTTTGTGGCTAGCTGGGGTGAGTCTGGTTTTGGTGGCGATAATGATCGGGAGGTGGTCAGAGCCTAAGGTTCTGACCACCCTCCAGGATGTTGTGGGGGCGAGTTCTGGGGAGCAAAAGGTGATGTCTGGAGATGATGGGTTATAGAGAGCTTGGTGAGGAATATAGGTATGTTGATGGATGTCGTTAAGGATGATGAGGTTATCAGTTTGGTTTTGTAGTACCAGCCCTCTGTCTGTGTCGGGGTTGTCGACAAACCAGGCCGACGTCTTGGCGTTGAAGTCACCACCCAGGATGATGTGTGGGGTGTTTGTGATGTGTTGTAAGTGTGGTCTGTATTCATTTGGTACTGTAGGGGATGTTTGGGGAGGGATGTATGTGTTTATGATGGTTATGTTGGAGTTGTTGCCAGTGCGTATATTAATTGATTGTATTTCTGTTGTGTTATCATTTGGGGGGAGGAGGGATTTGGTTTGTACACTGGTAAGTATGTATGATATTTCTTTATGTACCAGGGTGATGAGTCCACCGCCTCCGCCGACAGCCCGGTCTTATCTGATGGTGGTGAAATCATGAAATGTGGGTGTTTTTTGTGATGTACGGAGTTTTGTTTCTTGTAAGATGGCAATGTGTATGTTGTGTTTTTTGATGAAGTGTGAGAGTACGTGTTTCTTTGTGTTGATGCCATCTATGTTCAATTGGAGAATGTTAATGTTATGTTTACGATGTTGGGTGCTGCTGCACGAGGATGGGGTGGGGGTGAGGGAGGGGCTGGGGGTTGGGATTGGGGAGCAGGAGATGGGGGTAGGAATGGATTAGGATGGGGTGTGGTGTGTTGAGTTGAGGATGTGGATGGTATGGGAAGGTTAGGTGGGTTAGGTAGGAGAGGTGGACGGGTTTTAGGGGGGGGGAGTGGATGATATGGGAAGGTTAGGTGGGTTGGGGAGGAGAGGTGGACGGGTTTTAGGCGAGGGATTTGACTGGGAGAGGGAGGGGCATGAGGTACAGGTCCAGGTGTTCGTGTAGTGTTTCTTGGAGGCATGTGTTGTGCAGGTGAAGTGGGTCCAGTTCCTGCATGAATTGCAGAGAACTGAACCCTTAGTGTGGTGACTCAAAGTGATGGGTTTTGAGCAAGTTGGACATAATATGTATGTGTAGGTGGGTCCTGTGGGTTGCTCTCAATGTCTCCGGCTAGAAGAAGTCTTCGAGAAATGACAGCCGGAGAGTCATTTCTTGGTGTAGGAAAAACTGTGTGATATGTGTGTGTGGTGTGAGAGGTGTGAAAAGTCCCGGCGCAACCGAAGCCGCTCCAAGGACTCCTGTACGAGTAGGCATAATTGCCCGAAATTGCCTTCATTCCCTGCTCATTTTCATGCATAAGCAAAAGCCAGAGCGTAATACAATTATGTATTCGTGAAAGTACGGTAATAGCTTTCAAATTACTCCTGAATCATCCCTGTACGACGTCTGGTTTTCTTGTAAGGATCTTGGAAACGAAGGGCAAAATTGCTAAAAATTACCAAATCCGATAGGCGAAATCGCTAAATATTACCAATTATTTTCTGTTTTCGCTGTGTGACGCTGCACATAAGTGAGCTCTCTCTCACACAAACCTCAGTGTCGTGGCGGGGCCTGTAGGCTCCGGCTGACGTCCATCCGTGCTGCTTGCAAAAGCTGGCCTGTCTCACAGGCTACAAAATAGCCGGAAAATCGTCTCCGTCATATGAGGGGCCCCGCGGGAATTGGGTTAAGAAGTTTGGTTGTTTTGATTATTTGATAGGGTCACCATAAGGGTAATGGTGTGGCATTTTTTCTGTACAGAAGCTTGGCCTTTTTGGTTGGGGCTTCTTAGGAATGTGACCTTCTTTGTTAGCCATGGAGAAACTGCAGAGGTACAAATTATTATAAGCAACCTCATGTTAAAAATATCTTATATATTTTTGTTTAGGTTTACTTGGCATTCCTCTTCCTCTATG
>JBAKBP010012306.1:0-68120 GCA_037953745.1 Lithodes maja | reverse complement strand
AGTGGAGACGAGCTCAGCAGCACCCGGAGCCTAGCCTAACCTAGTAGCATAGCCTACTCATCACTATGCCTCTGGATGTACCTCCCCCTACGGCATTCTCGGTAGCAGAGGACCCCTCATCAGTAGCACAGAAGTGGAAGACAAGTTTCCATTTCTATATCACCGCCACTGGAGTCACAAACCTTGTACAGCAGAGAGCATTGTTACTCCATGCAGCAGGGTCTGAGGTTCAAGACATTTTTGAAACCCTGCCAGATCCAAAAGGTACTTTTGAGGAAACTACAAAATAATGCTCTAGATACATATTTTTCACCACAGTTAAACTTTAGGTATGAAAGATTTCTATTTTCTCAAACTGTTCAAGGACCTCAGGAATCAACAGATGCTTTTGTTACTAGGCTTAGGAAATTAGCTTCTGCTTGTGAATTTCATGATATAGATGATATCATAACAGATCAGGTTATAATTAACTGTGCATCTTCTGAATTAAGGAAAAAGTTACTCCAGGATCCCAAAGTAAAACTGGATAAAGTTCTCCATATTGCTAGATCACTTGAAGCAGCTAACCTAAAGGCCAAAACAATAGAAAGTCCTGACAGTAGTAAACAGACAAGCCAGGTAAAAAATGTTTCAGCAGTCAAACAATTTAAAGGTCATAACAAGAATCCCAAGGCACATACAGGTACTAAAGCAAAGGCTTACCATAGTAGTCAACCAGTTAGGCCTACTAACACTAACAACCACAGTCATGATAACAAAGCTAAGCATTTTAAGCCGTGTTATAGGTGTGGTAAGACAGATCATACTCCATGGGATAGAACAAAGTGTCCTGCCACAGACAAAACTTGCCACCAATGTGGAAAACTAGGTCATTTTGGTAAACAGTGCAGATTTTAAAAGATTAACTCAACTTCGGAGAGGTCAGAGCAACAGTCCGCAGACACAGGTGTTAGTCAGGCACAACAATGTTCTGATGCTAATGATAACTTTGCTTTTAGGATTAACACTGTAAGTAAATGTAATGATAGGATCATGATGGATGTTTTTCTAAATGGAAAACCAGTAACCATGCAGTTAGACGTAACGGTAGTGTCTGAGGAAGTTGCTAAGGCTATTCCAAACATAAATATTCAACCTTGTACTAAGATATTAATGGACTATAATAATCAAGCTATTCAGGTTAAAGGAGCAGCCAACGTTGATGTGAGTTACGACCAGCAAGAGTTCAAGAGCTTACCCCTAACCATTGTTGAAGGTAAGAGGCCATCACTGTTTGGTCTAGATTGGTTGAAGCACATCCCATTAAATTTACAAAGTGTACTAAAAGTCAACTCTAACATTAACAAAGAAACAGCAGTAAATCATTTGTTAACAGGATTTCAAGATATCTTTGATGTTAATGTTGGGACAGTGAAGGGAGTGCAGGCTAGTTTGTCTCTTAAACCTGATGTCACTCCAAAATTCTGTGCTCCTAGACAAATTCCTTTCGCACTAAAACCCACGGTTGGACAGGAGATTGCAAGATTAGAAGCAAATGGGACTTGGGAGAGAGTTACTTACTCAACGTGGGCCACTCCTTTAGTTCCTGTAGTTAAGAGTGACGGAAGTATTAGGTTATGTGGTGACTACAAAGTAACACTAAACCCTAATTTACAAGTAGCTCAACATCCTCTTCCTAGACCTGATGATATGTTTGCAGCACTAAGTGGATGTAAAATCTTTTCTAAAATAGATCTTAGACAAGCATTTCAACAGCTCCAAATGGATGAAAAATCACAGGAAATATGTACAATCAATACCCACTAAGGTCTGTTCCGCCCAAAGAGATTGCCTTAAGGTAGGTTCACACATAGGCGAGTCGGAGCGCAACTCCAACGCGAGTGATGAAATTTTTGCACTCGCCAATGATTATCCCAAATTCGCCGACACTCGCCGACACTCGCACAGACTCGCGTGGACTCGCGGTGGACCGCGTAGACTCGCGAACGCGGCCAAAATTTTTGTGATGACACAAAAATTGGAGAGTCAAGTGGGAGTAGGACGCCAACTCGCGTAGACTCGCGTAGACTCGCGTAGACTCGCGTAGACTCGCGTAAACTCGTGTAAACTCCTGTAGACTCGTGTGACACTCATGTAGACTCGCGTGACAGTCACGTTGTACTATTTAGAAATTTGATGATCGCGAGTCTACATGAGTGTCACGCGAGTCTACATGAGTGTCACACAAGTCTACATGAGTGTCACACGAGTCTGTTTATATTATCAACAAAAATCGTAGCAGCGAAACGACTGCACATATTGCTCTCATATTTTTACCACAAGTCCCTTACCCTTCTGCCTTCCCCCCACCACACCCCCAACCGCCTCCCACCACCCACTTCCAGCGTATCCGTACGAAGATAAGGAAAAAAAGGAAAATCTGTGGCGGCGAAACGACTGCACCAATCGGTTCCATATTTGTGTGACAAGTCCCTTACCCTTCTGCCTTCCCCCCACCACACCCCCAACCGCCTCCCACCACCCACTTCCAGCGTATCCGTACGAAGATAAGGAAAAAAAGGAAAATCTGTGGCGGCGAAACGACTGCACCAATCGGTTCCATATTTGTGTGACAAGTCCCTTACCCTTCTGCCTTCCCCCCACCACACCCCCAACCGCCTCCCACCACCCACTTCCAGCGTATCCGTACGAAGATAAGGAAAAAAAGGAAAATCCGTGGTTGCGAAACTACCTTACCAATCGGCTTCATATTTGTAACATGAGTCAATTACGCTTCTACCTTCCCCACACCATCCCCCAAACCACCCTCCCACCACCCTCCTACCCATACATAATAATAATGATGTGAAATATAAATAAATACAAGATATAAATTAAATAGAATATACACTCCTGTTAACTTCCTGTAGACTCGCGTTCATCTCGTGTAAACACTAAACTCATGTAAACTCCTGTGACACTCATGTAGACTCCTGTAGACTCGCACTATTCGTACCCTGGAATTTGACCGTTATTTTTCAAATTTTGGCGGTGCGTGTTGGGGTCGTGTTAAACTCGCCAACACTCGCGTAAACTCGCGTAAACTCGTGTAAACTCATGTAAACTCGTGTTAAATTCGTGTTCTATGCGTGTTTACTCGCATCAGCTGCTACTCGCGTTGGGTTCGGGCTCCATCAACGGCGATTTGCGGCGAGTGTGACTCGCGTTGGTCTCGCGCTCCAACTCGCCTATGTGTGAACCTACCTTTACGGTGTTGCTAGCAGTCCAGCACTTTGGCAACAGACAATGGACAGAATTTTCCATGGTCTCTCAGGTACATTTTGTTTTGTTGATGACATAATATTAGTAGCAGGTAAAGATATAGCAGAACATCAGGCGAGACTAAAGGTAGTTTTAGAGAGAATCAGAGACAATGGACTGAGGATCCGCCAAGATAAATGTCAGTTTCAAGTATCATCCTTAGAATATTTAGGATTCAGAATTGATGACAAGGGTATCCACAAGACTAGTGAGAAAGTTACAGCAATCAGAGATGCCAAGGTGCCTGAGAATGTGGGTGAGTTACAATCATTCTTAGGTTTAGTAACTTTCTATGGTAGGTTCATTCCTAATTTAGCCACTATAGCTAGTCCACTGTATCAGCTCACACAAAAGAATACCCAGTGGAACTGGACAGATTCTTGTGCAACTGCAGTAGAGCAGATAAAGTCAGAGATTACATCTTCTAGATTCCTTACTCATTTTCAACCTGACTTGCCAGTGAAGTTGGTATGTGATGCTTCATCAATAGGTATTGGTGCAGTACTTGCTCATGTCATGCCAGATGGTGTAGAAAGACCCATTGCATTTGCTTCCCGTGTTCTAAACAAAGCTGAAAGAAACTACTCCCAGATTGAGAAGGAAGCATTAGCTCTAGTGTATGGTGTAAAAAAGTTCCACATGTATTTGTATGGAAGAACATGATTCACACTAGTTACTGACCATCAACCTTTATTAGCCATTTTAGGACCTAAGGCGGGCTTACCCAGTCTAGTAGCCGCCCGACTCCAACGATGGGCTATCACACTAGCCGCATACTCATATGATATAGAGTATAGGCCAACCGGTAAGATGGGAAATGCTGATGCCTTGTCACGTTTGCCAGTGGATAAAGCTCCATCTGACCATGACAGTACTATACTTCTAATTGAGAGTTACAACCTTCCTATCACAGCACAGACCATAGCTAAACACACAAAACAAGACCCAGTACTATCAAAAGTTCTACAAGCTTTAACTTCAAGTCGTAATTTAATGTCAGATCAGGGAGACTGCCATTCATATCTGTCAGTGTGGTCCGAGCTTACCACAGAGCAAGGTTGTATTCTTAGAGGTGCCAGAGTATTGATTCCAAAATCTATGCAAAACCAGGTTCTCAAGGAAATCCATGCAGATCATCAAGGCATAGTAAGGTCTAAATCAATTGCCAAGAGTTATGTGTGGTGGCCTGGGATGGACAAAGATGTTGAGAAACATGTGAGGGGATGCCCTAGTTGCTCAGCACAACAAAACGACCCCAGGCCAGCACGCATGCATCCATGGGAATTGCCTAGACATCCATGGCAACGTTTGCACATTGATTTTGCCGGCCCATTTTTAGGTCATACATATCTGATCATAGTGGATGCATACAGTAAATGGCCAGAGATAATTCCAATGCAGTCAACTACTTCACAAGCGACAATAAAGACTTTAATGCCAGTGTTTTCCATGCATGGATTACCTGAGCGCATTGTGTCAGATAATGGCCCTCAGTTCTGTTCTGTGGAATTTCTTGATTTCCTAAAGGTGAATGGCATTCAACATACTAGGTCCGCTCCTTACCACCCAGCAACTAATGGAGAGGCAGAGAGGTTTGTTCAGAGTTTTAAACGCAACATGAAGTGCCGGGGAGCTATACCTTCCAATGTAATCACTTGCATCAGTAAATTTCTGCTAACCTATCGCACTACTGAACATGCCACTACTGGACAAACACCTTCAAATTTGCTGATGGGAAGGAGAGTCAGGAATAGAATGGATTTGATGATGCCAAACACTCAGATACATCTCAACAACCAACAGTGGACACAATTAGAACAACAGGGTAAAGTTAGAAATTTCACTCCTTCATGTCCGGTCAAAGTTAGGATGTATAACACAGCACACAAGTGGTCTCCAGGTAAGATCACAAGACAGATAGGTAACATGAACTATGAGGTAGAAGTGGAAGGAAGGATTATGAGACGTCACATTGATCAACTACTACCAGACACAGTTAATTCTGACCTACCAATCATATCCACACCAGTACCAGTACAGCCACACACAGTTAACATTGATCAGCAGCTCACACGACACTCAGAATCTAATAACACACATGTGGATGGACAGACAAGTGAAGAAACAGATCACACTAACAAATACACAGAGATCCCAGATAACACTAACCAAGACACAAAGATTCCAGCAACTCGTAGGGTACTACCTAACAGGCAAAACCGAGGTGTTCCAAGAGAAAAGCTGGATCTGTAGGTTAAGTTAAAGTACTTAAGTTTTAAGATTTAAAAATGTAGATATGTTATGTTATAATTCTACAGAATCATCATTATTATTATGAGAGTACCCTACTGCATGTGTGCTTTTACTTTTCTCACAGGGGGAAGGAATGTAATGTATTAGTATACCATTAGTATACCTTCAAAGAAAATTGATGTAAACTATAAGTAACTGAAGGTAAGGATCCGACACCCTACAAGAAGAATTGAATCCCTTATTTATAGCTGTCGAATCCTTTATACGGAATCCAATACTATTATGATCAATGTTATGCATCAACAGTTTATTGTTTATACTCTGTGCTCTGTTCCCGCCTTCTTACAGTAAAGATGTAGTTTACCTCACAGCATCATTTATCCCCTCTATTGACAAGTTTGCGACGAGTTAGGGATAATATGGCCTACATGAATAACATACTGTATATGGCAGATAAAGTGACGGCTTCTGTATGATATAACCAACACTGGTATCCTCATATTACAGGTGAGTAATGACAACACAACAACCATTCCATTAGGAAGTGCTAAGCGTATCAGTGTTTATTAATTAACAGGCGATATTAACTCTCGTAATTACCCATATATCCCGATATTATTACATAGAAGTGAAACCCTAGTGATATCTGAATGTTCGCCCACTGATTTGCATTCTATGTATTTCTAATACAAGAATATAAAACTTAGATCAGTACCCCCTGAGGTTACTAGAATTTCCGTGCTCTAAAATACGCGTGTATTTCATGACCTCAGACGATACCGAGGAAACCCTGGAGGAGGTAGATACCGACCCCCAGGATTTTTAAAGTATCCCCCGCCCACGATGGGCTCGGCGGGGGAAGCCATAACTGATCGCACTGCCCCCATTTACTACATGGCCAAAATCAAGGACATTCCTGTCCGCTTGTTAATCGACACGAGAGCTGCTAAGTCATGTTTGTTCAAGTCTTATTATGATCAACACCACCGACTATTTGGCCCCTTGTTACCTACCAAAGCAGAACTAATCTCAGCTGCTGATACCTACTTAAATCTCCTAGGAGACACTTTGCCCCTGTCAGTAACTACTCCTGCTCCCCATGCTCGTTGTTATCACACGTTCACAGTATTTTCCTCCCACTGTAAACATTACGATGGTTTCCTTGGACTTGACCTCCTTCAAAAACTCCAGGCCCAGGTTGACTGCGGCCAGAGGCTGATCTCATTCAAAAAAAAAATCCAACCCAAAGCCTCTGACAAACCAATAACGCAGAAACCTATTCACAAAAAGAAAAAATACCTTCCCCCTCAACAAACTCTGAGTCAGGGTTACCAAGTTGCAGCTAGCACTAAGGTAACTCCTAACCCCTCCCCTTGCCCCGAGTTCTCTCAAAATATCACTCAATTCGTTGAAAAAATGCCTCAACAAACGAAAGAAGACAAGTCCAAGCAACTCCCTCTCGGTAATCCCCTCAATTCTCCTAACTCTGGCCAGGATAAATCCTCCCATGTTTCCAGGACAGACTCTGATGTATGTAACGTAACAGCAATTCTATCAAATATTTATATACACGTGTTTCCAGGGAAAATGCCGACCTATGTACCCAACAATGTTTCCCCCATGCCCCCAGAAATGTTCAGCTATTCCACAACCAACAAAATTCCCCTTGTGACAGTTTTCCGTCAGTAGCTCCCTTCCACCCCCACACAATTCACACCCCTAGAAAACTTCAAAACCCCACACTTGACTCGCCCTCTCATGACAGACAAACTCACCAATCCCAGATAACCTCTAAACAGACCGTGATTGCCACCAAGAAAATTCCCCAAATTCGTCCTATTAACAACCATAAATCAATACATCAGTCCTCCACCAATAACCCATGTTCTACACCTAACTCTCCCCCCACCAACCCTCCGCAAGTCCCACCAACAAATTCCGTTTTCTAACTCGCTCACCTCTCACCACCCTGACCCTCCCACACGCGCCGTTAATCCTCCCCTCACGCGTGATGACCTAGGGACCCAACCATGTTCCCCCCATGCCCCCAGAAATGTCCAGCTATTCCACAACCAACCAAATTCCCCTTGTGACAGTTTTCCGTCAGTAGCTCCCTTCCACCCCCACACAATTCACACCCCTAGAAAACTTCAAAACCCCACACTTGACTCGCCCTCTCATGACAGACAAACCCACCAATCCCATATAAACTCCAAACAAACCGTCACTGCCACCGACAAAACTCCCCAAATTCGTCCTTCTAACAACCACAAATCAGTACATCAGTCCTCCACCAATAACCCATCTTCTATACCTCACTCTTCCCCCACCAACCCTCCACAGTCCCACCAACAAATTCCGTTTTCTAAATCACTCACACCTCGCCACGCTGATCCTCCCACACGCGCCGTTAATCCCCCCCTCACGCGTGACCCTCACCAAAGTGATCTTTCCCCCCTTATGCGTACCGAGCACCTGCTCGCCAGTCGATCCCCCACCATCATTAGCCCAGCTGTAGTTCAAGATAAATGTCAAATTCCCCCCCTCCCCCCCTCCGCCATCAAAAATGGGTTAACCTTCGACCCATACCCCAAACTCACATGATATTTTCCCCCACTACCACGTCCACCAACCCCAATCGTTGCCTCTTACAACCCGCCATCATTTCCGCTCGCATCAACCACATTCTCGTGGCAAATATCTCTGAGGAATCCCTGACATTACCAAAAGGTCTCATCATAGGAGACCTCGAAACTTTTGATGACCTCCCCATAGATTCCAATGACACCCCTACCAGCCTCAAATTGCCCCCTCTCCCGGACACGTTATCCGACCACCAAAAACGCAGCATGTACGACCTATTGCTAGAGTTCAGTGACGTGTTTGCCCAACAACCCACTGAAATCGGACAGACCGATGTAGAGCAACACATCATTAACACCACAGGCCCACCCATAAGACAATCATCCCGTAGAAAAAATCCCATACAACGCCAGGAAGAGGAATGCCAAGTCCAAGAGATGTTAGAGGCCGGTATTGCCACCCCGTCCATTAGTCCCTGGTCTTCACCTGTTGTCCTAGTAAAAAAAGAAAGATGGGTCAACCCGTTTTTGCGTCGATTACAGGAGATTGAATGACGTAACCATTAAGGATGCTACGCCATTACCCAGGATAGACGATTCCCTCGACTCCCTATACGGATCCAGATGGTTCACTACCCTCGACTTGCAAGCAGGGTATTGGCAAGTGCCTATCAAGGCTGAGGACCAAGAGAAAACATCATTTTCCACTAGTGGTGGCCACCACTACGAATTTAACGTCCTACCTTTTGGCCTCTGTGACGGACCCGCCACTTTCTCCCGTTTGATGGAAGCGGTATTACATGGCCTAACCTGGGAGACCTGCCTAGCCTATCTAGACGATATTATTGTGTACTCACAAACCTGGGAAGAACACCTCCTCAGGTTGAGACAAGTTCTTTAAAGAATCCGAGCCGCCGGGTTGAAATTAAAACCCTCAAAGTGCGAGATTGCACGAAATAAGGTAGATTTCCTCGGCCACATAGTATCTGAACATGGTATTGCACCAGATCCAAAGAAACTTCAAGCCATACAAAACCAACCCCCACCCACCACCGTTAAAGGAGTACGTTCTTTTCTAGGTTTAGCCACATACTACAGACGTTTCGTCCCACACTTTGCCACAATAGCCAGACCCCTCCACCAACTCAGCCACAAAGACACCACATTCACCTGGACACCTGAAAGAGACCTCGCTTTTAACACTTTGAAACAAAAGCTAATCCAAGACCCTATTGTCGCTTTCCCTGATTACCATAATCCTTTCCGTCTTTATACCGACGTATCTCTCTACGCCATTGGTGCAGTTTTAGCTCAAGTAAGAGACGGAGAGGAACATGTGATAGCGTATGCCAGCTCCACACTCAACCAAGCCCAACAGAATTATGCAGCCACCAAGAGAGAGTGCCTTGGGATCATTTGGGCACTCAACCACTTTAGGTCATTTGTGTGGGCGTGAAACTAGATATAATAACCGACCATCAATCTTTGCAATGGTTGCGTAGGTGCGAAACCAACTCAGCCATCTTGGTACGCTGGAGAGAGACACTAGAGGACTACGATTTTACAATACAGTATCGTCTAGGTAAACTTCACACCAGTGCAGACGCCCTGTCACGTTTGCCAGTACCGAAAGACCCCCCCACCAACCTAGCCGCCCTACAAAACACTGAGCTCTTATCTACCCCCATCCACCAACATAATTCCCCCCCAGCACCCTCACTGAAAGAATCAGACCACCCTGGATACCGTTAAATGTCTTCAGGAAACTGACTCGCTGGGGAGATCAACTTGCCACAGACTCCGGTCACATAGTCCTAGACCCCAGCATTGCCCACGACTACATGATTGCCATCCACGAGGGAAACGGCATACACCTGGGACAAAAGAAAATGTTAAAAATCTTCGCGGATCAGTACTGGACCCCCAACCCCTCCAAGATTGCACAACGCGTTACAGAATCCTGCAAACCTTGTTTATTGGGGAAAGATAGATCGCGCACCCCAGGCCCAGCTGGTACCATTTCTGCAAACAAACCGTTTCAGGTCCTATCCCTCGACATCATGGGCCCGTTTCCTTTTTACACTGGCAACCGCTATATCGTCACATTTGTTGACGTATATTCAAAAATTTTAATAGCCTGCCCAGTTAAAGACCACACAGCCACCACCATCGCCACACTGCTTGCCACCGAAGTGTTCCCTATATTCGGCCTTCCCCTTGCTCTTCTATCCGACAATGCCCCCGAATTTAGTGGACACGTTTGGCACCAGTTCACCCAACAATGCGGTATTAAGATCAAACACTCATCCCCGCACTGGCCTCAAGGAAATGCTATATGCGAACGCAGCCATCGCACCATCAACAACCAGTTACGTACACAAATTATTGCTCTTAACACCTCAGACTGGCCATCACAGATAAAAATGATACAATGGGGCATGAACACCTGTCCCCGAGAAGACGGTATTTCCCCTCATGAACGTGTTTACGGAGTACCCCCCCTGTTACTGCCATTCCACCATCACGCTCACCTCCCCTCCAACACCTCCACAATTGACCCATTGCAACATCTGCAAAACACCCTCCATACCGCCCAAACCTGTCAAGACACCAAAACTGATAACCCCGATGATAAAAACCCTTTCGCCATCCATGACACCGTAATGGTAGCCAACCTCCCTGTCACCAACAAATTAGGCCCTCGCTATGTCGGCCCCTACACCGTCGTACAAGTCCCAAATGCCTATCAAGTCACCATTGATTATCACGGCGTGACTCGCACGTTCAGAACTAGATTCGTCCGAGCTTTTAAACCTCTAAAACCACAAGACATTACCCCACCCCACACGTCCGACCCTGAATTGAACACCCCTACTACCCCTCCCACTCAGGCTATGAATGTTCCCCTACAAACCCCTAAGGGCCAAAACCCTCCAGCACAGAACCGGCCGATCATTCCTCAACATACCCCCATAACTAACCTCCACAAACCCCAAGCCCCCACTATCACACCTTCCTCCACCATGACCCATTCCTTCACTTCTGATAGTCAAGTACCTCCCCAACTTATCAAAGTACGAAAACCTCCACCCACAACGGAAACCCTCCCGTCTAGCCCTGACGTACCTCCACCAGGCACCACAGTAAGAAAACCACCACCCCCACCTAAAACCAAGTACACACCCAACCGCACCACACAATCTACCTCAGTAACCTCACGCTACAACTTACGCCCACGACTAAAATCTTTTAAAACCTCCAGAAAACACACCCTGATAACAAAGTTCCGTAGAGCTGCCAGACCACTATCCTCCTCCTCCTCTTCTTCTTCGTCGAATTCTCCTCCACAAAGGGAAAGAAGACGAATAATCACAAGCAAACACCATCACCCCTCTAACTATATTCCAAAAATAACCACCCCCACCCTCCCCCGGGAGCAAACACCTTCCCCTTCAACCTCATCCCCTCTCAACCCCCACCTCATCACCCCGAATGACCTTCTAGATCTGCCCCCCCACCAAACCACCTATTTTCACCACCATCAAATCACCAACCCCACCAAAGAACGCACCCAACACACTTTCCTACCCCCAACCCTCCCAATTAAACCTCCACTCCCTACCCACCCGTCTAGGCCCCCCCCCCCCCGCATCCACCCCTTTCCCCTCCACTATCCCTGCGACCCCACGCACGCATCAACCAACCTCATCATCTCATAAAACCCCCAACCAACCTCCTCCTAAAGACTACCCTATGCCAACGACCAACCCCTCCTCACCCACCACGTCTACCACACAAGTAACTCCCAACCAAAGCCCCTCCAAAATGATGTACCCGACCTCCACACCCCCACTTAAATCCCCCACAAAGTCGCCCCTCCGAGAACCCCCATCAATACCCCCACCCAATCCTCTCCCATTTCTCCTACCACCCTCACTCGACAAAAACCTCCACACGCATAACCCCCTACATCACCCCCACTAAATGCCCTCCACCTGTAAAGCGTTCTTCCCCTCAATATAAAACATCGTCGAGCGACTCAAGTCCCACTACAAAAATCTACCTTCCCACCAAAACCTCCAAAGGTAGAATCATCAACAGACCCATCAGATTTGAAGACAGCTATGTAAAAACAAAACCCCTTTCTTCCACTAAAAGCCCAAGCCACACAACACACACACCCCCTCTTTCTCACACACCTCCATCACGTACCTTACCTAAACCAATATTGCACATTGCCTCCATATATTTTCCCAGCCTGCAACACCACCCAAGACAACTCCAAAAACCCCAGACTCATATCCCCCCTTCACCCCCAGCTCTGCCTTCACGCGTTAGTCCCTCCCCTTCTGTTGTTAACCCCTTCACCACACTGAAGAGGCCTCCTGTCAGTCCCACACACCTCACTCAATACCTGACCTCCACCATGAACACATCCACACCATTCGTCGCTCCCGTCCCTACCCCCACTGAGGACGAATACACACCGTTCATAAGACACATTAAATTAAAAACGTCCACAGGACGCTCAGCCCGTCTACAAAGGCCACATCAAGCCCGGGCAGCCGCCCTCCACAACACCGAAGACACAGTCCTACAGGTCTACATAGACCTGCACAAGAAACCTGACCCTCGCTCTCTTGCCTGGTGGGACCTTCTACACACCCCCCAAATGACCCACCATGACTATACTTCTTTTTACTTCACCCTTGAGGCTCGGGGACGAGCCTACAATGAAGGAGAGGGAAGTAAAATGCCCCAGAATGAGAAGCCCACCACGGAAGCCACGAGCGAACACCACACAGAAACACCCAAAAGAAAGGCCCACAGAACGAAAGGACCAGGTGACCGAGCCAACCAGTTAAGACAGGCCGAAGCCCGCAGGGCTAAGCAGCTCCAAACCACACCTGCCTACCCCTTCTAAACACTGACCTTTCCCCCACCTCGCGTATGCACTACCCCTCGTGTCCTACACCTCTACCTACATGATGATGAACATAAATACACCTTAAGTTAATACACCCATGCCCTGTCCCTAAGTTAGGATATCAATATCAACATACCCTAAAATACCTTGTCTTGCCAGACTAAGTTTCTGAAGACCAACCGCCCCCATAAATCTATGTATGTTCTTCCCAGGTTAAAACACCCATGCCCTGTGTGACGCATGTCCAGTGTGAGCATGCTGTACAGAACGCCTAGTCATGCCCCACTCTCGCTAGGATCGTCAGGGCAGGAACTTTGGCTGTAGTCTATGTAGAGTTTCCTAACTTAGTTCATGTGAGCCGTTGTACTATAAGTAATCTGAATATGTATTGTGACGCACCCAGTGCGTAGCAACGCAACCTGATTGTACTCCTTGGTACTCCACTGTACCGTCACGGTGCGTGTACCGTGTACCGTGCTGGCTGCTTATATTGAGTGTGACAACGTATAACTATGTTCTTTGTATCTCTGCAAAGGTCTCGTCATTTGCTAACCAGTGGTGGGTTTTGTTTTAAGCCATGTCGAGACCTTCCATTTAATATGTAGTATCAATAGAGAAGTTGATAGATGAGATAATAGAAATTCAGAGAGAGAGAGTGAGTTAGACTTCAGAGCGAGAGGGTAGCAATGGTTGCCAGACGTATGGACCGGTTGGCAGCCCTGCGCTTATAGCTAGGTGCGACAGGGTTGGTAGTACATTGCCGCCTGCATATGCTGCCTGGCTGCCCATGTTGTCGTACTGCACATTGCATGGAGGCTCGCTGTGTGTTCCATGATCAGGTTGCCTAGAACCTTTGAGATTCTAACATCCCTTGCCCTCTCTCCCAACTTCTCACGGTTGCACTCTTTCTCTCTGACGACATTACTCTCATTTCATTCTTCTCTCTATTTAAATGCATACCCTTCCCTTGAGGTCCTAAAGGAGTTTCAGCACTCACCTCTCGTATTACTCTTAGGACAAGCATATATTTATATGTATTAGATTTAAGGGGTTAATGTGAACAGCGATCTTCTTGATGAGGATAGTTGGTGAACGTTCTACATGTTCACGAGTTATATGCCCAGCTCATCATCCAATTTGTGACTAGACTAGTGCCATGTGTAAGAGCCCGACCATGCCCAGGAGTTGTCTGTAGAGGGGCGAGGACTTAGCCTTGATTTGCCTACCGAGCCAGGAGCGAGTGTAGTACCAGAGACTACAGCTCGCTCGTAGTGCCGGTATAGTAGAGTAACGTAATTTATCTGTCCTTGTGTTCTCTGCAGTCTTTTCCTGGGTTCTCGCTTTCGGTGCTGGGACTCGTTGTTCCTGTGACTTGGCCTGCTAGCTAGAACACATGGGGATGATGAGTGGGTTATATCTTTATTTTACTATGCATTGCAGCTCTCTTTAAGTTTATGTATGTAACACTTTACAATACACATTACTCACACACAAGACAACACTATTAATACTTTCATGTATCAATTAACTGCACTGTCGTTTTGCTGCTGTGTCCGGAGTTCCGTTGCGTAGGGCGCATACGGACTCAGAGGGGAGACAGAGTGAGAGAAGCGAAGTAGCCTATGCGGTAGTAGGCTACCG
Organism: Lithodes maja; assembly: GCA_037953745.1. Classification (NCBI taxonomy): domain Eukaryota; kingdom Metazoa; phylum Arthropoda; class Malacostraca; order Decapoda; family Lithodidae; genus Lithodes; species Lithodes maja. Next base: position 53,417 of record JBAKBP010012306.1, on the reverse strand, counting down.
GCGCAGTACTGTTGCCTGCAACCTTTTAGTTATTCCAAGTATAGATTCATTATTACAATAAGTGACTACTATTTATGTTCCTTCCATGTGTATTATTAGGTATCTACTGGATCATGAACATCTTGTATGCTACATGCTAGTGCATGTTAGTAGGGGACAGTTATTCTAGTGCACGCGCTTTCAAGTAGGCGTGTACAAATTTTGTCATTTAGCATTTCACTGTCATACCTTTAGCCTGCTTCTATTCTACATTATTAGAGGCTTAATATTAACGTAGTTTCTTGAGTATTGCATTTCTTTAGTAATAACGTAACCTATAAATGTCTGAGGGAGTTTAGCCTCATAGCCTACCCCTGTTGTACACTTTCGCCGAGTTAAGGTACCTCGTTACCATAGACGATAACTCTGTAGGGCGTTGGTGCTTTTGTTGTCTGGAGCATATAGTATTTGGGACTGGAATCGAGCGTGTCGTTGTCACATAAGCCATTTCTGTCCTACGATCAAGAATCCCGAATATGTATTGCCGATCCAGCCGTAACAGTATTTTGTTTTCATCTGAGTCAACGAGTTCTATTTTATATCATTAGTTATAAGTATTGTGTGTAAAACTTATTTGTAATGATGGGAGAAGCGGCAGCCACAGTTGGGGTCAGTGGGTGCGCCATGCGGGAGGTGGGCCTAACTCACTAGCACTCCCCCCTCCCCCCTCCCCTCAGTGCTGGGAAAGCCTTTGTCTATCCCAGAGGAGAGAGAGAAATTACGTAATGATTGTCAGTGGGCGGTCCTTAGTAGTTCACGTTGGGCTCACTAGAGGGCCGGGTATAAAAAGGGAAGTCTAGCCATTTTTTCATCAGAACTCATTAGGCAGAGCGACTTCTCATTTCCCTTGCTAACTATATATATTCTTCTGACTGACGTGAACTTTCTCTACTACCTTACATTCTTATCTCCTCTTTTCCCTACCCTTTTTAACTTCCATGGTCCCGTTGGTGCAGAGCTAGTCAGCCAACGTATTATCGCTTGAGTTCTCATGAGATACATGCCTATTAGATAGCCTATTTTGGAAGGGTTAACTTAGAATAGGATTGATTTATGTTTGTTGCACTTGTATATGCATTTCCCTGTGTGTTATTATTATTATTCCTGTTTTCTGCTAGTCTAGGTAATGCTAGACTGGGATAAGGCTACTGGTGTTGTGATTTCCGATGTGTACTAGATTTTGTTGAACCTGTACAATCGCAACGGAGACGTGGGAAGCCTAGGTGGTCTTTCTGACTGTGTACCTTGTGAGTTTAGCACTGTGTTGCGAGTGAGGGCTTTTGCCTCTGCCACCCAACACTGTGCTAACTCGTTTGCTTTGACTTTGAGAGGATCGCCAGGAGAGAACCAGATACTAGCGATCTGGATCTCTCAAGAGAGCACCCCGTCAATTAACGTAATTTGGCCGCACAACCTTAAGGACTTCGCTAGGCTACGAGCCGCTTGCTCAGCCATTGTTTCCTAGCCTACTACATCCCAGCTAGACTTTACTCGATTAGTAGATACAGAATAGTATTGAAGCTTTCCTTATGTATGATATTGTTTATGCACTATTGATTTCATGTGTTGCACGCTTGGCTACTTTAGTGATTAGTGGCCCACGAGCACAATCCGAGTAGGCTATTGCCGTTGCATTTTCGGAGTATTTCTTTTTAATGTTTGCCATTTACTATTGCATATTCTTTTAATTATTCTTATGCCAATTTAAACCTTTAATAGTATTTAATTGCCAGTGTTTTGCTTATTGAATTGCTGTTCAAAATCCGATACGTACTTCTTACGAGCATCCGAGAAGCATCTAACTTTTTCAGAAGATTCCTTGCTCGATGCTTAAGGACTATTAATTAACGTAACGTAATAGTGCCGATCCGAAGTAGAGGGTGGAGGACTTCTTAAGTTCTTAGTCAAGGGTGGATTACTTCGGCTTCGGCCAACACTATTCTTTGGTGTTGTTGTTTCTTACTTCTTTGTTTGATTGTTGACCAGACTAGATAATTCCTGTCTCTTTATTAGTCTGTTGTTGAACACTAGTACCGAGTTCTTGTATACCCCGTTATAGCAGATTAAACTCTGGAGGGTATTGGTGTTTTTTGTTCGGCTGGCAGTACTCTGGGGTTGGGATCGTGTGTTTCCGTTGTGGCAGCGAGCCGTACTCGAGTCCTGATTGAGAGCCCTTGTGTACCCGAGTGCCAGGTCGTAACAAATGGCGACCTTGCTTAGGATTTTGTGAACAGTATAAATTTTTGCAGAGTTGTACAACATTTGTTTGTTTGTATTTTAGTGTGCATATTGAAGAATATTTTTTTTTGTATGGCAATTAGTAAAGCATTTAAGAGACTCCAGTTAATTTAGTAATTAGTGCTTGCATAGGAAGTTTAACACTTTTGTCTCGAGAATTTTTTTTGTGGACTTCAGTATGTCGTGCATTAGCACTGACGATGAGCGAGAGATGCCATTTGAAGGTGTGCCATTAGTAACCAGTGAGGAGGATGCTAGAGTTTTTGTGAGTAAGCGGTACCACGTGACGGAGGAGAGGCTGACTGGGGTGGATGTTTGTGGCTTGCACCTGATAGCCAAGGTTTTGGGCATTTCCAATGTAGTAGGGATGTCCAAGGGGGAGCTGATTTCCTGGGTGTTGCGTGGGTGACATGGGGTTTCGGAGGAGAGGGCGTTTGGGGGGGTTCCTCCCCAGATCCCCTCTCACTCGACTCCCACAGTGCCGTCCACTCAGTTACCGGAGGTTAGCACTCTCCCACAGAGGGATGAGAATTGGCAGATTGGAGTGCCCTCGGGTGGTGCACATGGTGGTTCCCCAGTTTTTGCCCCCCCTCCTTCAGTAGTGGCAGCTCCCTTTTCCTGCCTGTCTCCAGATATGGTATTTAGACTTGAGCTTGCTAAGATTGAGGTTAGGAAGCAGGAGATTGAGGCTAGGAGGCATGAGGTTGAGCTTAGGTACGACTCGGAGAAATATTGTGCTAAATTAGATTTAGATAAGACTCGTGCAGAGTCGACAGGGACTCGGATGGGCCGTGAGGGCCAAGTAAGAGAACAGTCCTTGGCCCACTTAGTCAAATTGGTGCCGGTATTTAGTGAAACTGAAGTCACAGAATTTTTTAATCGTTTTGAGAAGAAGTGTAGGGAGCATAATTGGCCTGAAGAGAAGTGGGCAGCTCTAGTCTCCTCAAGACTTACGGGTAAGGGTCTGAAGGCTTATGATGCACTGCCTTTAGAGTCTTGCATTGACTACCCAGAATTGAAGAGAGCTGTCCTACGGGCATACGAGTTGCAACCGGAAACATATCGATTGAAGTTTCGGGTGTTACAAAGACTAGGGAGGCGACCTTTCTTGAACATGCCCGGGACTTAACACTTAAAGAGCGGCCTATGCGGTATATAATATGTAGCCACCAGCGGGGTGTTTTTACCCAAAATAGGGCTGTTTACGTGATCATTTTCATGCCTAAATAAGACCCAGAACGTAAAACAAGTATCTATCCCTGAAAGGGCATAAACAGAGCTTTCGAATGACACCATAACGATCCTTTTATGATGGCTAGTTTTCTTGCAAAAACCGTGCAACGCGAGTGCAAAAAGCATGTAATTAGGCACTTTCCCCATACAATTCCGTATATAGCGAGTGAGAGAGGGAGGGAGGAGGTGGGATTCATGTCAGTAGGTTCGCCGCGGTGGTCTGGAGCAGTCATATGCTCGCTACTCTCCTGCCACCACTTGTCTCTCTCTCTCAGCAACATTACGTGCTGAAATTGCCACACGACCTATGTCGAGCACCGCCACATAGTCCAGCTTTATTTAACTCGACTTATGTTGCGCGCTGCTAAAGAAGGGTTAAAAGATGCACTTAAAAACTGGACACGTTCTGAGAAAGCTGAGACGGCCGAACAGTTGACTGAGCTGTTTCTGCTCGAGCAGTTTTATAAGTGTACTGGTGCAGAAATGACTTTAACTATTAAAGAAAAGAACCCAAAAACTCTACAGGAGGCAGCTGAGATGGCTGACCTCCGGCTATCACTAATTCGTGGGTGCGGGTCTGCCCAGCGTAGTGAGGCAGGTAACAAGGGGCGTGACGCCCCACCCCCCCGAGTTAGTGATATACCTTATGCAAACAAGTACAAGAGCCATGATACCAAGACTGACCACAAGACTAGCACCGTCCCATTTAAGAAGGGGCCGGGCCCTTCCCAGTACCAAGGGAAGCCCAAAGGGGAGTTGGAGTGTTATCAATGTCATAAAAAGGGGCACTTTGCAAGAGTCTGTCCTAGCAAACCACCTACAGCAGCTGTGTCTTTGGCCTGCAACATTGGTGTGTCTCCGAAGTCATCTGAGTTTGCCCGGGGCAGTTCGTCAGAGGCTGAGGCGCAGCCAATGCAGAAGCACCTGGGAGGCTCGAACCCTGCTCAGGATGTTTTTTGCGACCATAGAGGGCGGGGTTGCGTGATGTGGGCGGGGCGCAAGCATGGAGTAGAGGTCTTGCGTGATACAGGTGCTTCCCAGACTCTGATGAAAAACTTGACTGGCTACCCTATAAACGCGGCTCGGGTGGTAGTGGTGCAGGGTATTAATGCAACTCGGTCATACCCGCTGGTGCGGTTGGAGTTGGAGGTGGATGGTGTGGCACGTGAATTGGATGTCGGGATTGTGGAGAAACTGCCAGTGGAGGGCGTCGACCTTCTTCTCGGCAACGACTTTGCAATGCCCGCTTCTGAGGTTCTACCCTTAGTCGTTGCCGAGAGGCCGGCCGACGTGAGTAGGGAAGAGCAAGAGTGGGTCGAGCGGTGCCAGACACAACCCATGGCGTGTGTTGTCACCCGAGCTCGGGCAGCTAAAGTGTCACAGCCTAGTCCTCCGTCTTCAGACCAGCGGAGGAACGATCAACAGGAGGAGGCTAAAGCTGGAGTTGGTTTTAAGAGTTTTGACTCGGCGGCTCTCCTGGGTGATTCAGTATTAGCACCATTACTTAATTCTGGAGTAGCCCCTGGGCCTGTCATCGAGAGTGACGAGGCTGGGCATGACGAGTCTCCACGACAGCAACGTTATGTACATCGAGAGAGACAGAGGGAGCAGCCCAGTATCGGGGAAGGTCATGCATTGCTCCGGGAGCAGTTAGATCGCTTGGCACCCTCAGATATACGTCGGTTGCAACTAGAGGACCCTGAGCTCCAAACGTGTGCTAATGGAGTTGTAGAGCTCGACGAAAACGGCGATGCACAGCCGGGAGATTTTTTTTATTTAGAAGGCATCCTCTATAGGCGTTTTCAAGACCCTAAACGTAGTTGGCAAAAGGGGTCCGGAGTAGTGGACCAGTTGGTGGTGCCACGGGAGTGCAGGGATAGCCTACTGAGGTTGGCGCATGACACACCCCTGGCAGGACATCTAGGGGTGAGAAAAACGGTGGCGGCTTTGGGGAAATTGTTTTGGTGGCCGGGGATGAAGTCTCATGTGCAGTCATGGATAAACTTGTGATATTTGTCAACGTGTCGGGAAACCGAACCAAGTTATTCCTAAGGCTCCGTTACACCCTATTCCTGTGATTGGGCCACCCTTTAGTAAAATTATTGTTGACATGGTTGGTCCACTCCCTCCCACTAAGGCTGGAAATAAATTTTTGTTAACCATAATGGATGTTGCCACTAGATACCCCGATGCATACCCTATGAAAAATGGAATGGCTAAGACGGTAGTCAGTAACTTGTTGTGGTACTTCTCAAGGTACGGGTACCCGGAGGAGATTCAGTCTGATCAGGGATCTAATTTCACCTCCAACATGTTCAAGCAAACAATGCAACAGCATGGGATACGAGCAGTAGTATCGTCAGCGTACCACCCTGAGAGTCAAGGGGTGCTTGAGCGGTGGCATGCTACACTTAAAAGCATGCTCAGGTGTTATTGTGCTGACAACGGTATGGATTGGGATCTTGGATTGCCTTATGTGCTGTTTGCTGCTCGGGAGGTACCTGGTGAGAGCCTGGGATTTAGTCCAAACGAGCTGATTTTTGGACACCGTGTCAGGGGCCCCCTTAACATGCTGAAAGAAATTTGGGAGGGGACTGTGCAGCCTTGTCCATTATTAAAGTATGTGCTTGAAAGCCGTGAGCGCATGCTTAAGAGTCTGGAGATGGCAGGTAGAAATTTGACAGAATCACAAGCTTTGATGAAGGACAGGTATGATCGCAAAGTGAGGCTCCGGAAGTTCACTGTAGGACAAGAGGTATTAATTTTGTTGCCTTTGGTTGGTAACCCCCTCTCTGCGAAGTACACTGGACCTTATAAAATTGTAGAAAAAATTTCAGACTTAGATTACCTTGTTGCCACTCCAGACAGGAGGAAAAAGAACCAGTTATGTCACGTGAACCTTATTAAAGAGTATGTGAGGCGCCCCTCTGAGCCTCTCACTGTCCCTGTGTTGGCTTGTTGCGGCCGTGGTGGAGAAGGAGAGGGGGACAGTCAAGCTTCAGAGGAGGATAGCTGGGATCAACATGTTTCAGCGGATCAGTGGGCGGGGAACTCGAGCCTAAGGGCTGACGAGGCTATAGCTCATTTGCCTGAGCCGCAGTTTGATGCTATCCGTCAGTTGTTCGGTTCATACCCCACTGTATTTGCTGAACACCCAGGCCTCACTACTCAGGCTATGCATGATGTTGACGTGGGGGACCATCTACCCTTTAAGTCAATCCCGTACCGTGTGCCCCCCATAAAACTACCAGCTCTGAGGGATGAGTTGGAGTATATGCTCGGTAGAGGGTTGATAGAGAAAGGCACAGTTAAATGGACTTCCCCCGTAACACTGCAGCCTAAGCCAGATGGCAAGGTACGCTTTTGTATTGATTTCCGTAGGTTAAACGGTTTGACTCCAACTAACCCATATCCTCTTCCTCGGGTTGATGATAGTGTTGACAAAATTGGTAATGCTCGTTTTTTGTCTAAAGTAGATTTAGTAAAAGGTTACTGGCAAGTACCTTTGTCCGAGCGTGCTAAAGAGGTATGTGGTTTTGTTGTGGACGGGAGTACCTACCGGTGCAATGTTATGCCTTACGGACTTAAGAATGCACCAGCAACGTTTCAGAACCTGATGAATGAAATTGTAAAGGACATTCCAAATTGCACCGTATATTTGGACGATGTAATCATTTCTGATGACGACTTTGAGAGCCATTGTGAGCACCTTGAGACCTTGTTCCGGAAACTTAGTGAAGCAGGTCTGGTAGTAAATTTGGCAAAGTGTGACTTCGTAAAAGCCACTGTGCAGTACCTTGGGTTTGTAGTGGGAAGGGGACAGGTGTGCCCTCCTCAGAACAAGGTACAGGCTATCAATAAATTTCCGCACCCAACAACCAAGAAGCAGATTATGAGATTCTTGGGTATGATAGGCTACTACAGACGCTTCATAAAAGGTTACTCAACGGTGTTGGCACCTCTCACAGATTTGTTATCTAAAGACAAAAAGTTTTTGTGGGCACCTGAGTGTGAAAAGGCTTTCACTTTGGTGAAACATTTGCTATGTACTCACCCGATACTCAGGGCCCCAGACTTTAACAGGCCTTTTCAGCTGGCAACAGATGCTAGTGGTGTAGGGGCTGGTGCCGTCTTGCTACAGACAGACAATGAAGGTGTGGAACACCCAGTAAGTTTCTTTTCTAAGAAGTTCAATGCTGCACAAAAGAACTATTCTACAATAGAAAAGGAATTACTGGCGATTGTGCTGTCGCTCAGGCACTTCGAGGTGTATGTTCCAGCCTATGGCCCAGTCGTGGTTATCTACACTGATCATCACCCTTTGAGATTCCTGAATCAATTTCACAATCGCAATATGAGACTGACCAGGTGGTCTTTGATGTTGCAGGAGTATAACCTGGACATCCGTCATATTGCTGGATGTGACAATGTGATCGCGGATTGTTTATCAAGGGTGGATGATCAGTCGTAGGCTATCACAGGTGTGTGGGTTTGAGTGGAGGAAAATAGGCTGCCCTTATAGTGCAGCCGGGAAAAACATATTAAAATATAAAAATCATAAAAAATCTCTTTCTTTTGATATAGATAATTGTATAAGTTTGTCATAGCCTATAGAGTTTGAGTAGTCCACGAACTATCAAACGGCTGAGCTGCTGTAAGCTCGCTCTGGGAGCATGATATTGTGTCTTTTTGCTATTGTTGGGAGGAGTTATAAAATGTGATTTTTTTTTTTTTTATAATAAGATGTATTTTGGTGATAAACTCAGCTTTGTTTTAGTGCCATGCGGTCGCTGGGTGTGAGGGGCTTGATGGGGTTCTGTGTTTGTCAGATTTTAGCTCAAGGTTGAGCAAGTAAAATCTTGGGGGAGGTGTGACGCATGTCCAGTGTGAGCATGCTGTACAGAACGCCTAGTCATGCCCCACTCTCGCTAGGATCGTCAGGGCAGGAACTTTGGCTGTAGTCTATGTAGAGTTTCCTAACTTAGTTCATGTGAGCCGTTGTACTATAAGTAATCTGAATATGTATTTTGTTTTCATCTGAGTCAACGAGTTCTATTTTATATCATTAGTTATAAGTATTGTGTGTAAAACTTATTTGTAATGATGGGAGAAGCGGCAGCCACAGTTGGGGTCAGTGGGTGCGCCATGCGGGAGGTGGGCCTAACTCACTAGCACTCCCCCCCTCCCCCCTCCCCTCAGTGCTGGGAAAGCCTTTGTCTATCCCAGAGGAGAGAGAGAAATTACGTAATGATTGTCAGTGGGCGGTCCTTAGTAGTTCACGTTGGGCTTACTAGAGGGCCGGGTATAAAAAGGGAAGTCTAGCCATTTTTTCATCAGAACTCATTAGGCAGAGCGACTTCTCATTTCCCTTGCTAACTATATATATTCTTCTGACTGACGTGAACTTTCTCTACTACCTTACATTCTTATCTCCTCTTTTCCCTACCCTTTTTAACTTCCATGGTCCCGTTGGTGCAGAGCTAGTCAGCCAACGTATTATCGCTTGAGTTCTCATGAGATACATGCCTATTAGATAGCCTATTTTGGAAGGGTTAACTTAGAATAGGATTGATGTATGTTTGTTGCACTTGTATATGCATTTCCCTGTGTGTTATTATTATTATTCCTGTTTTCTGCTAGTCTAGGTAATGCTAGACGGGATAAGGCTACTGGTGTTGTGATTTTCGATGTGTACTAGATTTTGTTGAACCTGTACAATCGCAACGGAGACGTGGGAAGCCTAGGTGGTCTTTCTGACTGTGTACCTTGTGAGTTTAGCACTGTGTTGCGAGTGAGGGCTTTTGCCTCTGCCACCCAACACTGTGCTAACTCGTTTGCTTTGACTTTGAGAGGATCGCCAGGAGAGAACCAGATACTAGCGATCTGGATCTCTCAAGAGAGCACCCCGTCAATTAACGTAATTTGGCCGCACAGCCTTAAGGACTTCGCTAGGCTACGAGCCGCTTGCTCAGCCATTGTTTCCTAGCCTACTACATCCCAGCTAGACTTTACTCGATTAGTAGATACAGAATAGTATTGAAGCTTTCCTTATGTATGATATTGTTTATGCACTATTGATTTCATGTGTTGCACGCTTGGCTACTTTAGTGATTAGTGGTCCACGAGCACAATCCGAGTAGGCTATTGCCGTTGCATTTTCGGAGTATTTCTTTTTAATGTTTGCCATTTACTATTGCATATTCTTTTAATTATTCTTATGCCAATTTAAACCTTTAATAGTATTTAATTGCCAGTGTTTTGCTTATTGAATTGCTGTTCAAAATCTGATACGTACTTCTTACGAGCATCCGAGAAGCATCTAACTTTTTCAGAAGATTCCTTGCTCGATGCTTAACCTCTGAAGTGCGCACGGGGGTAATTGAAAACGTCCCCCTGTGCTGACGTATTTGAGGTGTTTCCGTCACTAAAATATTCATTGTACCATTAATAGCATTAATAATTATCCATATGCGCCTATTATGGGTTGATTATAAAGGTATTAACCTGAAACAACAATAAAACGAGTGAAAACAGCGTTTGGATGGTCAAAATCGGAGATATAGCCCGCGAGTTGTATAATGTATGGGTGAGGCAAGCTACCTTCCTGCCAATTTCCCCCAAGGCCACTGAGACACAGTCGATCGATATTCTCTCTCTCTCTCTTGCACTCGATTGCCATCAGTGATGACAACACCCTGCTTGCAACTCGCTAATGTTAGCACGAAAATATACCTCAGAATAAGGGAATAATAGGGAAAATAGGTGATAACTGAAGGATAGGAGGAAAGTGGGGAAGGAGGGGAGGTAGAGGACTGAGATTTTGCATGGCCCAGGGGCCAAAAAAAAATAAAAAAATAAAAAAATAAAAATAAAAAAAATATTATTTTTTCGATGTCAAAAGTTGATTTTTTATTTTACTTACTCAGGAGAGTCTTCCCGCAGTCCGCCGGGGGAACTCTTAAGAGTCTCCCCGCAGCTCCCGGGTTAAGGACTATTAATTAACGTAACGTAATAGTGCCGATCTGAAGTAGAGGGTGGAGGACTTCTTAAGTTCTTAGTCAAGGGTGGATTACTTCGGCTTCGGCCAACACTATTCTTTGGTGTTGTTGTTTCTTACTTCTTTGTTTGATTGTTGACCAGACTAGATAATTCCTGTCTCTTTATTAGTCTGTTGTTGAACACTAGTACCGAGTTCTTGTATACCCCGTTATAGCAGATTGAACTCTGGAGGGTATTGGTGTGTTTTGTTCGGCTGGCAGTACTCTGGGGTTGGGATCGTGTGTTTCCGTTGTGGCAGCGAGCCGTACTCGAGTCCTGATTGAGAGCCCTTGTGTACCCGAGTGCTAGGTCGTAACACCTGTCCCTAGGTTGAGCCAATGCCAACCAGTTCAGACAGGCCTAAATCTATGTTTGTTTTTTCCCATCCATGAAGTAATATGTTAACCCCCTGTCTTGCCAGACTCAGTTTCTGAAGACCAACCGCCCCCATAAATCTATATATGTTCTTCCATCCGAGAAGTAGTATGTTAAAACCCCATGTCCTAATTGATAAGAAACTATGATACCCACGGGTACACCAGTGTATATAGAACCATTGTTCCTGTAAGACCTAGACAGAAATGACTGAAGATGTTAGCCACCATGCAGTAACTTTAATTCTTACCCCAACCAGAGATTGTATATACAACCCTCTTTTACCATTGTCTCGACGCATTTTCACCACGAAACAATACCGAAGTTACCCCTACGAACTGCCGTTTTCTTTGGGGTATATGTCATAGAAAACGCAGTTCCCAGGAACAACTAGATCAGCAAGAAATAGTGTCAGATTAACAGTGTCCATAACCATCGTATTGACGAGTAATAATACACCATGTTTTCCCCTACTTTTATCCACAGTCAAGCACACACCTACAGTTAACCTCCTTTTCCCCACAGCCCCACAGTCCACATGATTCTATCCTTTCCAGACTCATATTACCACCCCATATTGCTCATTTCCCGGTAGCGTTTGGCTAACATACTTTCCCTGTCATTAACCGCCCAAGCTCCGATACCAACTGTAGTCTAATGCCACCCCTACGCCCAGAGACCTTAGGGTCAAACTTCCACGTAGCCCCCCTTAACCCTCTCCCTCTCATTAACCCCCCCACGCTCCTCGACTCCTTTCCGACCTAGCCTCTCCACCATACCTCCTGAATATCCTTGATTTTTCCGTTGCTAACATTCTCCAACCTTTTATATATTATATACTCCTATCCAGCCTACCTTCCCTTAGTGGGACGGAACAACATTAGAACTTTACTAACCCTTTGCATGCCATCTATTCCCTCACAACCCATTCACAACCCTGTACCAAATGATCGTCAGTGCGAGGCTAGCCGCCTCGCCAGTGACTAACTTCTATTGCCATACTTCCAGATAAATGTGGCAGAGTTAGCAACCCAGTCTCCACCACATCCAGCAAACCATGCAATTAACAACCCAACCGATTAAACCAGCTAGTCAAGGCACCTTCGGTTTTGGTATTACGAACACCCACATCTGTCTCATAAACAGAGGGTTATTACCAACACTTGTGATATGGCAAGCCCCTAGCCACAGCCGCCGGACGACCATCACAGAGAGAGGGCGCGCACCTCCCCGTTTTTACCCACCCGAGGAGGGAGACCCCCACCCCTGCGGAGGTATACCTGACCCCTGTTTTGACTTCCGGGTCATTGCCAGGTAGCACAGGAATTCTTCCTATCAATGAACTAACCATGCATGACTAACCCCTTTACTAACCTCTATTAACCCACAATAACCCATTCACCTTTCTTGAATACTCTGATAACCAAATTAGCACCTCAGCTATACCATAGAATGAAGACTGAGCAATGTAAGAGAGACGCTCCTATCACAGCTGTCCCAGTCCTCCTCGCAAAGTAGATCCAGTCTCCCTCCCCTCAATACTTCCAGTATAGCCAAAATAGTACCTCTTACTAAGGCTCAGTTATATCACATTATGAAGGCCCCCTATAGCCATGTGCCACAACAGTAATCACCACCTTACCTAGTCCCCGTATCTATTGAGAGCTCAAATAATTCCATAAGACTCGAGATCCCTATGGCCTACAGGGTCCAAAAACCGAGCCTATAAACCCAGCTCCAGCTCCCAGTAAAATCAGTTGAAAGATAGACACCAACCAGTGGTTGGTCACCAGAGTTGATCTCCAGTTCTATCCTTGTTGGTTGCTGAGAATTGAGTTTCAGAGCCGGCAGACTCCGTGGCAGATTTGGATAGAAGGACCTGTCCACGTACTTGAGAACTTCCTACATATGGACCATCTGGACGGCCGCGGAACCAGTCGTTAGCCCCCAACATCACGGACGCAAGATAACCAGGACCAGACCAATCAAATACTACCCAAGATTCACTCTATCAGTACTACAGTGTTACAGTGCTATTTAGAGATTCACTTATTAATATTTCTATGAAGTGGCTATATCTTTGCCCCAGTATAATTCATATATAACCATTCCATTAGGAAGTGCTAAGCGTATCAGTGTTTATTAATTAACAGGCGATATTAACTCTCGTAATTACCCATATATCCAGATATTATTACGTAGAAGTGAAACCCTAGTGATATCTGAATGTTCGCCCACTGATTTGCGTTCTATGTATTTCTAATACAAGAATATAAAACTTAGATCAGTACCCCCTGAGGTTACTAGAATTTCCGTGCTCTAAAATACGTGTGTCTAATCTAGTCTGTACTCACCTAATTGTAGTATACAGGATTTGAGCCTAAGCTCGTGTTGTCCTGTCTCTCTCTCTACATTTATCCAATTTTGCTTTAAAAGTTTGGATATTTCTTGCTCCCACCACCTCCCCATCCAACTTATTCCAACACTCAATGCTTCTATACGGGAAGCTGAACTTTCTTACATCAGACTTACATATAACTTTCCTCAACTTACAATCATGACCCCTGGTTCTTCCCTCGTCCCTCACCACAAAATCTCCCTTGTCGATCTTCTCAAAACCTTTCACACACTTAAACATCATGATCATGTCACCTCTCTCTCTCCTCTCCCTCAGCGTTGGCAGCTTTAGCCTCTCCAATCTCTCCTCATAAGGCAGGTCTCTAAGGCTAGCTATCATCTTAGTGGCAACTCGCTGAACTCTTTCCAGTTTTTTATTATGTTTTATAAGGTGTGGAGACCACACCACTGCTGCATACTCCAGTCTTGGTCGTATTATTGTCCCTATTATTTTTGCTAACATCTCTTCATCTAAATAATTCAGAGCTATTCTCATGTTAGTCAACACTGCATAGGTTTCACCAGTTATTTTATTTATATGCTGTTCAGGTGACAAGCTGTCTGCCACAACTACCCCTAGGTCTTTTGCTTTCACAGCTTTACTAATTATTTCATCTCCTATTTTATATCCCCAAGAAGGTCTATATTTACTTTTTCCCATCTCAAGAACCTGACACTTACTCGTGTTGAATTCCATTTTCCAAGTTTGACTCCACTCATATAACTTATCTAGGTCTCTCTGTAATTCTTCACAACTACTCCTACTTGTAATATGCTTCATTAATTTTACATCATCAGCAAACATAGACATATATGAGCCTATTCCCATTTGAAGGTCGTTGATGAAAACCAAAAACATGATTGGGGCCAACACCGATCCTTGAGGCACTCCGCTTTTTACCCTTTTCCACGAGGAGAACTTTCCTTTTATTACTGTTCGCATTTCCCTCCCAATTAAATAGTTTTCCATCCACTTTAATAATACTCCCTCAACCCGCCCCACAGTCCTGAGCTTCCACAACAATCTCTTATGAGGCACCTTATCAAATGCCTTCTTGAAATCTAAGTAAATACAATCTACCCACCCCTCCCTCCCTTGTACAATGTCAATTTCCCTATCATAGTAACTCAACAAATTTGTGGTACACGAATGACCTTTTCTGAACCCGAACTGCTTGCTTGAAATTATTTCCCTCTCCTCCAACATACCCACCCATCTTTTTCTAATAATCTTTTCACAAAGCTTGCATATAACACTCGTTAAGGATACCGGTCGATAATTTAGCGGGTTTTCTTTATTTCCACTTTTATATATTGGAGTTATATTTGCTTGTTTCCATTCTAAGGGAAGTTCCCCCTTGTTTAATGAGTGTTGAACAATATTAAAAATAGGTCTCACTAGTTGTTCAGAACATTCTCTTAATACCCATCCAGCAATGTTTTCTGGGCCCATAGATTTTCTCACGTCCAATTCTTCCAACAATGATTTTAGTTCATCCTTGTTGACTTCTATCGACTCTAGTCCCTGTATCTCGTTCAATTCCACCACAGGTTCTACATAGTCATCCTCCTCCACAAACACGGATGTTAATGTATCATTCATAATTTCACACATACCCACTGTGTCTTTATATAATTGACCCTCTACCCTAAGCTTTGTTATTTTGTCCTTTATTTTTGTTTTGCCGTTGATATAACTATAGAACAGTTTGGGTTCTTTATTACATTTGTTTACTATATATTTTTCAAAGTTCTTTTTCTCCTCTCTTATAGTCTTGACATAGTTGTTTCTAGCATTCTTATACTCATTCCATTTTTCCTCAGTGTGTCTCCTTCTCACTTTATTCCATGCAGAGTCCTTTTTGTTCTGGGCAATGTGACATCGCATGTTAAACCACTCTTTCTCCTTAGCCAGCTTTCTATCCTTAAATGTTGGTACATATTTATCTACCCCCTCCCTGTAAATGTCTAGTAACATGGTGTATTTTACCTGAATATTCTGTTCTTGCTCAATAAATGACCAATCTATATTTGCAAAGTATCCTCGTAATGATTCATAATCCGCCTTACTATAATTTAGTCTATATTCCCTATGTTCCTCCTCTCTGCCTTCCAGAAATTCCACTGTCAATTCAAATTCAATCACAGCATGATCGCTTTTTCCCATGGGACTCAAATATGTTAGGTTCTTTATTTCTTGGGGGTCTTTGGTGAATAATAAGTCAAGTCTTGATGGTTCATCACCTCCTCTAAATCTTGTATTGTCCATAACGTGTTGTGTTAATAGATACCCCATTGTTAGTTCAAGAAATTTGCTACCCCAAGTATTTTCATTTGAACCCGCATCCAAACATTCCCAATCCACCTCCCCGCAATTAAAGTCCCCTGCAAGAATAAGCCTATTTTTCCTTTTACAAATAATTTCTAACATACGCAAGGTTTCCAAAATTAATTCATTATATTCATCGTTGCTCCAAGATTTAGTCTTAGGAGGTAAATAAATTGATACAATGTCCAATTTTGACCTATCATTATCCTCAATTTCAACTGCTACCACTTCAGCAATGCTATCACCAAGTTTTAATTCTTTAGCAGTAATTTTATTATCTACCATGATCAACACTCCTCCTAGCTTTCCTAACCTGTCTCTTCTCCATGTACTGTATCCTGCACAACTAATTATATTCGTGTCTACCTCCTGGTTAAGCTTAGTTTCAGTCAAACATACTACCCCGGGCCTCTCTCTCTTTACATATTCGTCAAACTCAATCTTTTTGGAAATTAACCCATCAATATTTGTATACATGAACTTAGCGTTTCCAGTATTTTCCCTATTTTTCTCGTCCCTGCCCGTTCCTTTCTTTTTTGTACGTACCCCTCCCAATTTATTTCCTAGCTTGTCTCCTCTTCTCTTGTCTCCACCTGGACTGTTTCTCGCTCCGTTTCCACCTCCCCTCCCTCTGCCTCCACTTGGACTGTTTTTTTCTCTATCTCCACCTTCCCTCTCTCTGCCTTCTCCCCCGTCACCCGCACCATCTCCCTTTCCCTCCCTACTTCGTCCCTTCGCTTTATATACCATTTCTTGAGTTTTCCCTCCCACACTCTCCAGAAAAACTTCTTTTCGTCTTCTTTCGTCCTTTCTCCATTCTTTACATTTGCCTCGGTTTGCAATTCCTTTCTTATGTTTCGATCCTCAATACTCATGTCTTTTCTAATTGTAATTTTCTTAAACTTGCTGGTCAAGTTAAGTCTCCATGTTACGTTCATTATTGCATCCACTGTTACCCTAGACCTAAACTGCACTCTCATTGGCCTTGTGTTTCCCTTACTATATTTACCCATTCTCCTAACTTCTTCAATATCATCTCTCCAGTTGTTTCCTTCTTCATCGACATGCTTGATCAATGTTTTTACCTTATTAATTTCTTCCTTATCCCTAGCTTTCCTCTCAATAATGTGCTCCTCTATATCCCCAAATACAATAATACACTTATTTCTATCTATTGTTTCACGCAGGACCTGTTAATTTCTCCTCATAGCTTTTACTACCACTGATTCTAAATCTTTATTTTCCCTTTCTGATTGTTTCTTTTGTTCCTCCATGATTTCCTTCATTGCCACTTCCTTCACTTTTCCTCCTTCGTCATTAACCCATTTATTGTGTTTCTCCTTAATCTCCTCCACATGTGTTTTCATTTCCTTGGTTTGCCCTTTGTATTCTTCAAGTTGCAATCTTAAAGCTTCATTTTCGTCCCGGAGTTGCCCCATATGAGTTTGAATTTCTTTTAGGCTAGCCCGACTCAAATCTTGTCCAGGCTCGATGTCCCCAGCCTGAGCACCACATATTGAACATATAGCCTCAATCTGTGAACTAACACTCACCTTCACTCCTGCATATCCTCCTTCCACCTTTAATGTCATTCAGCTCACGTATAATTTTCCCTAGAATGCCCTCGGTCTCACCGACTTCAAATCCATCAAAGTCAGCCATATTTGTTTACATCCACTCGCATTCACAATCGCTTGAATTATTTTTATCACTCGAAATATCCTCACTTGATTTTAATCTCAAATTATTTTAATACTGCATTATAATACAGGACAACAAAAAATATCCTTATACTCAAGTTTAGGTGAGTTTATTTGACGAGCGCTGTAAACAGCTTGCTAGATCAGCTGATTTTCGGGAGCGTGGGTGCGGAGGTGTTGTCTCGTCGGTGGTTCTCGTGTGTGTGAACTACTACTTGTGCACCAGAGCTACCAGTAATAAATATAACAGTGAATATGAATCTATAAGTAACATTGATGGTCTCCAGTATATCAACTTGTAAATAAAGCTAGTAATCAGAAGATTAATACCTGAACGTTGGAAGTGGGAGACTAGGCTCCATCCAGATCCACTTAATGCTAGTTGTTCAATTCTATCATTTGACTAGTACGAGTATTCATACCTTCTTATGTTTCATATTAATCATTATCAAGAAAACTACAGAAGTGTGTACGTCAATAAATGTGATCGTGTGTCTTGTTACTGTGTGTTTATTTTGTGTTCTCTATTCCTCATACCTTGTTTTGTGCATGCAGCCTTCTATACCCAGTCAGTTAGAACTCACATTACCCAAGTTAATCCTGTAGAAAAACAGGGCATAACAAATTTACCCAACGCCTGGCCGTGGGATACAATAATGGGTTGAGGGGGCTTTATCCCCCTATGACTTATTGTCATCATATATCACCAGCAGGGGCAAATAACCACAGTCAAATTAGACGCGTATGTAACTGCGAGCGTGCGACTACGTAAATAAAGGGGACGATAGACCCGCTAACACAACGCATTTTTTCCTAATGTATCAGATTGTTTTATATTTATGACCTCAACAGTTGAAAGATGACAATTTTATGGTTTAGCCTATTTTATACAAAAACATTTGCTTTGTAACTTAGATACTCATATTTATGCTTATAATTGCAGTACGAGTGGGGTTTTTCTTTTTATATGTAGGCCTAGGCTAAACAAATGTTAGTTTTTGTTTTATAAGCTAAACTAGGCTGAATTTATGCTAATAAATATTAATTGAAGGGAGCAAATCTGTCAAGGAATAGCCTAGATGTGGAAATTTACAGCCAATTTGCTCTAGCCCTTTTTGAGATACAGAGGTTAGAGATCGTTGGATACAATAATATGTTGAGGGGGTCAATCACCCCCCATGACATATTGTCATCATCATATATATTGCCAGCAGGGGGCAAATAGCTTAGGCCTAGCCTAACTAAAACAAAAATCGCCGTCAAAATAGACGCAAACTTATATTAACTACGGCGATCGACCATTGCCCGCACCGGCCGTCCCCCGGTTATTGTTGAGGTCCTGAGGAACCGTATGACTTTGACGAGCTCTTCCCTCCGCAGTCTCCGCATCTCATGTATCGTCGTACGGTACCTCTTCCCCTCCACATCCTACATCTGGTCGTCCTACATATGCCCCCTAAGCCTCGCCTCGTCCCGTCTCTGAGCATGTGGATGGGCGTCCCTTTCTGCTTCAAAGATGGATTCCTTCAGACAGCTCCTACTGGATTGTCTGGGGTTGGTTGATAAGGGCACCTCGCTTCAAGACATTGCTCTGGCCCTAGTCCCGCGGTTTGTAGGTCTCTGGTTCGCCACCTGATGACCTGCTGTTGGTTTGTTGCTTTTACAGTGTTACGGTTCTACGAATGACCTAGAGTGAAAGTGACACGGTGTTGAATTTTAACCTTAACTATAAACTAATTTAATTGTGACATAGGCCCGCAGTACCAGATAATCGTGCGATCCCTTCGACGAAGGACTCTCACGTCGGATTCGCACGTGAAGTGATACCGCCAGTTGCTTCCTTGTGCGAATCTCTCGTGCGATGCCGTCGGACGTATGGTTGGTAAGCCTGTCAAACTCGCCGCGGTGCATTTCTTACGGTTGGTATACCTGAGGAACGTTTTGTTTACAAATTACTGCCTCGGGCAGCCTCACGGGAGTACAGATGGAATCGAATTGTAATAAAGTGATGGTCCCTGGTGTATTATTTACCCAGTTTGTTGCATTAATCGTATTATTCTGTATTTAGGACATTCTCAATTAACGAAAATAAGGTAGCCTAGGCCCTAGTGATTCCCCAGAGGACCATTGAATTTCTCTAGTCTAATTTCCCTTCAACCACCAATCAATTTTTGAGTTTAGGAATAGCCATGGGGTTGTGGTATGGATTTTCGCTGAATAATTGGATTGTGCTTGGCTCTCTGGAAAAGTGGCTTGGTTATAATATCAAGAAAGCTTTTCTGTTATATTCAAGCCTAGCCCGGTTCACCTGTTCCAAGTAGATCTAGGCCTATGGCCATAAATCGTGAAATCTAACCTAGCCTATCTCTAACTCAAAAAGGGCCAGAGCTAGGATAGTGGGCTGTAAATTGCCATAGGCTATCTATTCCCTGGCTGACCCTTCCCAAATGGGAAAGGTAAAGCTTTGAGTCCTCCATTTCATAGTAACAAATGCTTAAATTGGAATGAGCTATTTTGATGAGAATTTAGCCTAGCCTAGCCTAGGCCTATATTGTTAAGTAATTATCTTGATATATTAAAACTACTGAAAACAGAGTAGGCCTAGCCTAACCTTAAGAGGTTACCAGGGTTGGATTTTGGACGATGGGTTAGGCATGAGAGGCTAGTGGATTATTTAGTTTATAATAACCATGGTAACCTAATAAAACTAATCTATTCTAGCTATCCAAGCGAGGTAACCTCCGACTCCGAGTTTTTCCAAAAATTTAGCAGGGAAAGTGTTTGGATCACACAATTGTTCTCATCGGCTTTAGATATCTAGGGATAGTCACCTATCCTAGCCTAATTATAGAAAAAGATTTCATGGCTAAATAGTATTTTTTAATCTCCATGGGACTTGCATATTTAATCAACATGTAGCCTACTCTTTAAACAATGCAAAATTGTTGGCAAATTAATATAGCCAAGGTTAGGTTAGCTAATGGGGAAAGCAATTTCTGAGTTAACCTAACCTACAAATTTGGAATAGGCCTAGCCTATAGGCCTAGGCTATGATAGGTTTCTTGAAGTAGTGTAGCCTAACGATACTCCTTACTTTTGAGTATAGGACTATCCCGTAAATTTCAGAAGCCAGCCGAAGCAAATCGGCTTCTAAAAGTTGGGGGAAGGATGTACGGTAGTATTCAAACGTATCGCCTTCCTTGTTTACACTACTCGCACGCTCCTTTATATTTTGACTGCCGTGGGATACAATAATAGGTTGAAGGGGGGCTTTTCCCCCCTAAGCCACCCCATGAATTAATTGTCATCTTATATATTGCCAGCATGGGGTCTGTAAGGTTAGTTACATTAGGTATGTTAGGCACAGTATAGTATTGTAGCAATCTGATTGTGGGATTGGGTTGAGTGAGTTTAGCTTTATGAGGCAGAGTTTCTCAACTGAATATTACCTAATACTCACAGATGTTTTTTTCTGGAAGAGGCCTAGGCCTGTGGCTCCAGTTCAGTAGCCTGGGTAAGATTAGGAGTAGTGGGCGTACCACTACCAACATACAGCATAACTCCTCTATAAAGCATTAACCTAACCAAACAACCTAACCTAACCTAACCTAGTATTCATGTAGTACTAGGTTAGGTTAGGTTAATGTTTTATAGATGATTTATGCTGTATGTCGGTAGTGGTACGCCCACTACTCCTAATCTTACCGTAGCCTGGTCACCAATTTGACCCTGGCTTCGCCTGTCTCAACTCTTATGTATTCCCTCAAAAACAAATACCTGTATGTATAAGTTCAGAATAGTGAATCCTATACAGATCACTTAGTAGGTACCGAGTACTGTATACTTTATGGGGTTATTTACCACAGCTGCACCAATTTGCCCCAAGTTTTATACTGTACAGTTCTGCTACATGAAAAGTGCCAGGTTTTAATCCAGTACCATTCAGTGGCAGTGCAGCAATATCATAAAGTTTTGGGTTGCAAGTTAATAGTAATGTGATCACCCCCTTTGACTAGGCTAATATAGAAAACCATTTATTTTCAATACTTATTCTGCATCAAATTGACACCTGCCCTGTCTACAGTACTATACGGTACCAAAAACACCTGCCCTGTCTACAGTACTATACGGTACCAAAAACAGAAAGTCTAGTAGGCAGGTTTACTTTTATAAATTACTAAATATATGATGCTTGGACAATTATAGGTACCACATAAAGAATGAACAATATATTTCACATAATTTATTGCAATTCTTACATACATAGGTACCCGTTATATAATATTGTATCATCTAATCACAACTCCTGTTGTATGCTTCCATATGGATAGGTCCTTAAGACTGCTTCATCAGATTTTATTCGCCCAATTAGCCTACTACCCAGGTAAGAAAATTCACGACATTACTTTATACTTGCTTGTATTTTTGGCTTGGAATCCTCATTTGGTGACCATTATTATCTATCTATTTGAGGCATAGCCTATTTCCTGAAATAAGTTTTGCAATTGACGAGGATGGGTGTGAATGGGATATGCCGTGTGTGGGCCAGTCAGCTCTGCAGACTCGTTATCTTATGTTCATTTATGGAAGTATTTCAAGTAGCCCTAGGCCTAGCCCATTCAGGGAGAACATGTTAGTCTCTATTTATAGCCTACTTTAGTAGGGTACTGTAGGCTGGTTAGGCCTATATTTTTTTAATCCAATAGGCCTAGTCTATGTTAAAATAGCCAACAATAGGGTACCTAGGTTAACAAGTCCCAGATATTGAAAGAAAAGTGGTAAACATTGAAGAGACCTCGGACAGCCTTTTAACTAGGCCTAGGCTAGGCCTATAATTATGTTTTGTTAGGTTAGGTAAAAAGGCTGTCCAAGGTCTCTTCAATTTTTACCACTTTTTCTTTCAATATCTGGGACTTATTAACCTAGGTACCCTATTGTTGGCTATTTTAACATAGACTAGGCCTATTGGATTAAAAAATATAGGCCTAGCCTATCCTACTAAAGTAGGCTATAAATAGGGACTAACATGTTCTCCCTGATTGGGCTAGGCCTAGGCCTACTTTAAATACTTCCATAAATGAACATATATAACTAGTCTGCAGAGCTAACAGGCCCACACACGGCAGATCCCATTCACACCCATCCTCGTCAATTGCAAGACTTATTTCAGGAAATATGCCTCAAATAGATAGATAATAATAGTCACCAAATGAGGATTCCAAGCCAAAAATACAAGCAAGTATAATGGAATGTCGTGAATTTTCTTACCTGGGTAGTAATTGGGCGAATAAAATCTGATGAAGCGATCTACAAGTTGTCAAGGCTGGCCGACATAGGCCTCAGGTGAAGGTGCCTGTACAACGGCTCCTGTCAAGTTCAACATCGTCATTGAAGATATATCGAAAGTCTTTGGAAATGTGCTAATTGTAACCCATATTAATATATATTAATAGTTTCGTACATTATGCAATTGATTTGCATTAAAGAATGTCTTCTGTAACCTTTAATTTACGAATTGAAACAATAATACAAATAATAAAATTTAATTAGCAAACGAAGGGATCCGACGACCATCGAAGAGAAGGGTCGAAGGTCCTCTTCAGATTCCAATAATATTGGACGTAAACGGTCGCGGCGACCGTTTACGAAAGCATTCACTCAGCCAAACAAATCCCAAAGAATGTTTCTATGCTACGAATTTTGAAAGGAAGGATACCTTCGAGAGAAGGGAACGTTTGGTACTGCGGGCCATAGGATCTCCGCGAATACGGTAGGGCCGGAGCGGACGAGTATTCGCCTGAGGTTGCCCTTAACCTCTCCGCGGCGCACAGGGGGTTTTCTACAGGGTAAGACTGTGCGCACCTATGATGATTTGGGGACCTATTGCAAATTTCGATAAAAAGTACCTCATCGTGTAGGGAATGTTTGCGGGCATCGGCCCATATATATTTGACCCCCCAAAAAATGTCGGGGGGGGGTGGGGGAACGGTCCGTAGTTGAAAAATGTGGAGCGAATGGCACCGCGCGGCTAGATTGTCATCGAGCGGCGAGATTTTCCTGCCGAATATTTACGCGCGCAGGGGATAGAAGGAGAGGGAGGAGGGGGTGGGTTACGGCGTATTATCACGTATATGTCCATTTTTGAGCCCTTTTAGGCTATGTAGAGTATGTATACGTGTGTAGGCCACCCATATAACAATGAATATGCCTCATAGTGACCAAAAATTGCAATATATAAGGGAATTATAAGAGAATTTTTAGGCGGGAATGAAATGTGTTGGAGGTTTGGCGGCAATTTATGAGCTGAGAGTGTGGTTTACGCCATACATATCACGTATATCTTGTACGTAGAGCACTGTCATGCTATAATACAGACTTGTACGTATGTATACGTGCCATATATCAAAATATATACCGCATATTGACCAATTTATGCGATATTTACGCACATTATCAAAGAGTTTCTATGCGTGAACCAAGGTGTGAGTGAGCTGTGCTGGGAATGAAAGGGGGAGAGGGTGTGTTACGCCATACATATCACGTAAATCTTGTATTTAGAGCACTGTCATGCTATAATAAAGACGTGTACGTATGTAGGCGTCCCATATAACAAGGAATATACCGCATATAGCTCAATTGATGAGATATTTACGCAAATTGTGAATGTGTTTCTAGCACACAGAAGCCTGAAAGGGTGGGTTGGGGGTGGGTGTGTGGGAGGGAGGGAGGGAGGCATGCAGGGGTGCAGGGAGGGAGTGAGTGAGTCGTCAAGGGAAGGAAGGCAGGCAGATCTCTAGATAGATAACCAGCTGTGTGACAAGTGTGAAGGCGCTCGAGGCGTATGGATGCTTGGGATTTTGAACCTTGTCTTCCAGGTGTCTGGTGTTTCTTGCCACCAAGAGTTTTACAATAACATGAGTCAGGAATGGAGAGAGAGAGAGAGAGATAGATAGAAACTGAGACATGCGTATGTTGTACGTATAAATGGACTTCAGAATTGCATTTTTATGCAAGCAGACATTGCATTTTAGACACATGTGAAGTACCACAGAAACATGTAGGCCATTGACTGTCAATAAAGTACTATATTATAGACCACCAGCGACGGTGGTCAGTAAACACAGGCAGATTGCCTTTTGCGATAAAGGGCTAAATATAGAATGGTGTCTCCTTACACTTGCGAAAGGGTAGATTGCCACCAGAGAAACGTTTACTTATTTATTTCCAAGTAATATGCAATCTAAATGTACATTCGAGACCTACTGCAATTATTTGTATGACAGTCATGACTATGTATAATCCAATATACGCGCGTAGGCGAGACATAAGAAAGCTGGTTGAGCAATTTACGACACCCACACAGTTATTATTCTTTTTTATTTACAATATTATACAATACAAATGTATTTGTGAAGAGTATTTTATCCATTATTGTATTTATACAAATTTTGTTCCCAGACAGAGCTGCTGTGGCTGGTGTAGTAGGGCCTAAAGGGAGCGGCAAGGGTCACCGCTTGACCGTGTGAAAATGAGTGGAGTCGCACTGAGAGGGGCAATTTTGCTGAATGTTTTGGCAATTTTGGACAGAATAAAGTTATATAATTACTAATTCTTGACAGAGACAAACTTTCATAAACCTTGGCATGAAATAATTGATAATCCCATCAATTTACAAACGTAAATTGGTGGGATAATTCATTTTTTTTTGTATATTGTCATTTCGATTGTAGACACAAAGTTTTGAGTGATATTTGGTATGAGCTCCTGTGGCATGGTTGGTAAGGTCGCGGACTGGAAAACTGAAAGTGTGCTAGGGTTGTGGGATCGAATCCAGGAGGGGGTTATGGGGAAGGTTTTATATTGTCTAGAACATTTTTGATAAATTTTTTTTTTTACAAGATCATGCCATTGTATTCAATAAATATGAAATATTCATAGAATATATCATATTGTAAGAATACAATGACATGACCTTGTGTTTTTTTTTTTTTATTATTGTTTTTTTTTATTATCTTAGTAGGTTTGACAGGATTTGTTGAAACATATTTATTTTTGTACAATTCATTTGAGGTAAGAAAATAATTATATACACATGACTTTGACTAATAACAAACATATATATTGATATAATAAAAAAATAAGGCATATAACATGTAAATATTTGAAACTTATAAACTAAATAATGAAACATACAATTATATAATGTAAAAGCTATATCACAGGGACATCTTTGGAACTTATACATTATATAATATATATGTTACATTATGAGGTAGCGTGATCAATTAGGTCAGGTCAGGTAAGGTAGGGCGCGAGTCCAGGACAGGGCTGAGCAGGGGGCGAGTCCAGGGCAGGGCTGAGCAGGGGGCGAGTCCAGGGCAGGGCTGAGCAGGGGGCGAGTCCAGGGCAGGGCTGAGCAGGGGGCGAGTCCAGGGCAGGGCAGTGCAGGGCAGTGCAGGGCAGGGCGGGGCAGGGCGAAACTCAACATTTTTTGAAGGTGTGGTAGTCCCTGAAGCACTCGCCCATGCAGAGTGCAACTTTGCACTCTGCGCACATTGAGGTGACTCTTTTTGGGACATGGGGTTTCCTGACACTGGAGCTGCAGACGACGCACTGCACCTGCCTGTGACGAGTGCCAATCACCTCGGTGCCGATCAGGTAGTGTCTTTGGACACCCACCTGCACTCGGTCAGGAACGTGATCCCCACGCCATGCCGTACGTCTGTGAGTGGTGGTGCCATACTTCTCCAGGAGTTGGTATGAGACGTTGTACACGAACTCCCGGAATTTCAGCTTCTGGTTTGGGGACATATCCTTCTTTACCAACCACAAGTTGTAGGCGTTGAGCATCGTGATATCAACTAGGTGGAGGAAGAGCTTGTGATACCACTTCACAGTCTTCCTCAGACACTCAACGCCTGACAGCTGACAGTCAGACTTGTCCACCAGGCGCATGTTCTTAGTGTAGTCCACTACCATGTCGGGCTTGTAGATGGTCTTCCTGGTTCTGTAGTGGATTTTGCCAGAATCCACCTGGGCACCTGTGTGGACGGTGGAAAGCAGGTGGACGTCTCGCTTGTCCTTCCACTTCAGGGCTATCACTTTCCCACACTTTTCGAGCTGCTTGTACTTCAGCCCCTTTCGTCGCCTTCTTCGAACATGCCTCTCGCGGTGTTCCTGGGCCAGGTCGTCTTCTGAAGGTGTGTCACTGGAGGAGGCATCTGTGAGAGGAATGACATCACCTGTGAATTTTGGCATAAACTTTCTTGTCTTTCTGACAGTCCCACATGACCCCGTTTGGTTGTCATGAAGAAACTGGCAGAGAGCAGGAGAAGTATACCAGTTGTCAGTGTAGATGATGTGGCCTTTGCCCAGGTAAGGTGCCAACATTTTCCTGACGATGGCACCTGACATGCCCATGGGGTCATTGGCAGCGGCTTTCGGGATGTCAATGTCAGTGCCTGTGTACACGATCATGTCAAGCACTATTCCAGTTTCGCAGTCACACAAAACGAAGAGCTTGATTCCGAACCTATGCCTTTTCAAGGGGATATACTGTTTGAACACAAGACGTCCTTTGAAGAGCACGAGCGACTCGTCAATCACCAAATTGAGGAAGGGGTAAAAGTATTTCCTAAACCTCTCCAACAACATGGTGAACACAGTCCGAACTTTCCATATCCTGTCAATCCTGTTAGGATTTTCGTTGTCTGCAAAGTGCATAAATCTTAGCAGCAACAAAAATCTGTCACGAGTCATGAACTTATTGAAAGTTGGGGTTGCGATGAGAGGGTCGTGCTTCCAGTAGTATTGCAACACATGCTTCTTGATCAGAGGCATGAGGAACAACAAGGCAAAGAACGTCATAAATTCTTCAACAGTCGTATCCACCCAGCCTCGTATTCTCGCTTTTGGAGAAAGGACGTCCAATCGACCAAACACCCACCTGTAGTAGGCGTTTGTTTGGGCAACGATGAACGTCATTACCTCAAAATCGAAAAAAGCGAGGAAGAAGTCGCTTTCGTTCGCGTGCTCGTCACAGGGCCAGTCGTCAGTTGTACCTGACATCCCAGGATTGAACTGGGGCACGTCAGGTACAAAATTGACCCCGTCAGACCAATCGAACGTAGGCAAGCCAGGGATCGGAATGTCGTCTGCGTCTGCTTCATTGTCTGAAATATCGCTTCCATGGTCGCGATACAGCACATTATCATCATCACCCTCCTCTTCACTGGACAGACGATAACCTTCCTCGTTTTCGTCGCCGACGTCCGACTCACTCCCACTGTCCACTCCCAAATCCCCCCACCCTTGGTCCCGTGCTTGGTCTTCGTCGTCAAAACCTTGACTGCCAATGTCGTGTAAATCACCATCAAACAGCAGGGCGGCATATTTGGATGGTGTCAGAGTTTTCCGGGTAATTTTGCCACGCGAGGGTGTCTGATGGACAGGGACAACAGAGCTGGCGGTAGGGGCGGCGGTAGGGGCGGCGGCAGAGGCGGCGGCCGGGGCGGCGGCAGAGGCGGCGGCCGAGGCGGCGGCAGGGGCAGCAGTGGTGCGTGGCCTTGATGGGAAGATGATGGTGGTGCCTGTCGCCCTTCTCTCTGTTCCTTGGGCAGGGGCGGCAGGGGCGGCAGGGGCAGCAGGGCCACCAGGGAAAGCAGGGCCAGCAGTCGCTTTCCCTCTCCCTTTCCCCTTCCCCTTCCCCTTCCCTGTTCCTTGGGCAGGGGCGGCAGGGGCAGCAGGGGCGGCAGGGGCAGCAGGGGCGGCAGCGGCAGCCGGGCCAGGGGCGGCGGCTGGTGGTGGTGGTGGTGGTAGGGGCACTGTGGCTGGCGTACGGGATCTTTTCCCTACGCCCGTGCCTTTAATTTTTCCTGCCCCCGCAGGTTTTGCAGCCCTAGGGTGGCCTCCTGCGTCGCTGGCAGGGGCAGCAGGGGCGGCAGCGGCAGTCGGGCCAGGGGCGGCGGCGGCAGCCGGGCCAGGGGCGGCGGCTGGTGGTGGTGGTGGTGGTGGTAGGGGCACTGTGGCTGGCGTACGGGATCTTTTCCCTACGCCCGTGCCTTTAATTTTTCCTGCCCCCGCAGGTTCTGCAGCCCTAGGGCGACCTCCTGCGTCGCTGGTACCGGTGGCAGGGGTGGCAGGGGTGGCAGTGGTGGTAGTGGTGGTGGTAGTGGTTGTTGCAGTGGCCTGGGTCGTGGTGGCAGTGTCACGAAAGACCAATGACCTCTGTGCCATTGCCCTGCTTGCACGTGTTTTCCGTGCTTTGGGTGCTGGTGTTTCGTCCTCCGAGCTGTAGGGCGTGTCGTACAGGTAGCTAGGGTCTTTGGCAGCCACCCTCTGCCTTCCACGGCGGCTAACACCACCAGAAGGAGGGCTGGTTGTGTCATCAGGGAGCGAGCGTGAGGGACGTGTGGGCTCCATGACTAGTGCTTGGTTACTGGCGCGGTGGTGCTTGCACGAGTGCGGGGAGAGCGTTTCGCGGGTGGTATCGAGAGTTGACACGTAGTACTATATCCACACCAATTTTCAGCCGTCTGACTATTAACGCGCGGTTTTGGTACGCGTTCAAAAGCGTTACTCCAGAGAGTCTTCCCGCAGTCCGCCGGGGGAACTCTTAAGAGTCTTCCCGCAGCTCCCGGGTTAAACCCTGGTGACCCTGAAGACCTGCCACACACTTTAAGCCATACTTATTCAGCTTCAACACCCTGGCAGCGGTAAGGGGCACCTCTAAAAATCTTCTAGCACCCTCCTCGCTATCGACTAGCCACTCCACAGGTCTTTCTCCCTCCGAGCCTGTATCGTGACCTGACCCATCACTGTGTTCTGATGTATTAGACATGTTTGTGTACTGCAGTAATTATCACGGTTATAGAATGTGCCTTATCTCCTATGCAAGTATGTATAGACTAATGTTATTTAAAGTCTTTAATGTGTTATATTGGTTGCTCCAAAAAAAAAATCTATGTCCACTGTATTCCTCTAATCATAAGGAATCTCAAAACAAATGACCACTATATTCCTCTGTTCAGTAAATCCTATGCAAGGTCGCCATTTGTTACGTCCTGGGATATATAAACACTGGGTTCTTTCTATTGGACTAGGTATGCGGCAACAAGCAACAACGGAAAACGCTAGATCCAACCCTTATCTATAAACCCAGGCAACAAACCACCCTAAACCGTCACGAGTCCTGCCTGGACAACAAGGTATCCTATGACTCGGTTACAGGGTGCACGCACTATAGACTGCTGATAGTCAAGCAGGCTATATAAAATATCACACATTAAGTTGACTTAAAGCTTCAAGGAAAAGATAGATAACGAAATTAAATTGCAGAAACAATTTAATAACAAACTAGAAGAAAGTACATTTAACGTTACGTTAATTAATACAACTAAACACCCTGCGTGAAAGAAGGTGAAAGCAAACAGTCCTCAAAACATCGTACAGGTAGACAAGATGCGGGTCTCTAAACTGCATGCGGCTACTGTAGGATCTGATGCTTAGCAAAGAAAATACGTTACGGATTTAGAGAACTCTTAACTCATAAGCAGGAATAAATGCTAGTGATAGGACATACAGTGTATAATGGCATAGGCATAATTAAATAAGGCAGCAACTCGCAACATAACCACATACAGGTGTGCTTCTCACTCTTAGTCAGGCAAGCCTGCTCGGACAGAGTTTCTAAGCCACACCCTGACTCACAATGCTCACAAAAACGGTAAACTGTGGCACAATAACAAGCATACAGAGATCATAAACCCCTAGCTGTTAATCTGCCAGGTGGCAGAGGTCTAGCCGGAAGGATATAGGCTTCGGATACCCGGCCTGAGCCACCTGCTCTAGCCTAGGGACGTTCCCAAGTCTGTGCGCCAAATTACTCTAATTGAAAGGGTGCTCTCTTGAGAGACTCAGATCGCAAGTATCTGACTCTCTCCTGGTGACCCTAAAACAAAAGCAAGACGTGCTAGCGCAGTGCTGAGTGGATTAGGCAAGGGCCCTCACACAACACAACACTAGACACACAGGGACACAGACAAGAAAATGCCCCCAGACTCCCACGGGTATCATACACACCTCGCTACCCGCCATACGCTGCAGACGCTCTGTCAACGCTCTCACGATATCGATCATAATTTGAGTATTAACTACTCATCCTCTTCATTCTTGTGCATGAAAGGTGGTTAAGAGCACGTTTAACCATCCTGTAGTTTAGTAAGTAACACTGCACGATATTTCGCTGTGTATTGACTGATAAACTTTGTGTTGATCACAAGACTCCTGCTCGGACAGGGCGCCACTAGCCTGTTGTTTTGTTTTGTTTGTAAACAAACGCTCTCTTCTTAGTTGATATAAAATCGTAGCCCCTAATTTTACCCATTACCTACTGTAGTAAGTATAAATTTAACTGCCTTGTATGTAAGTAAAGCTTTGCATATTAATTTGCTAATAAACAATATTGTGTACTAACTAACCTGCCTACAGGTACGAACGCCGACGCCATTTTGTAAACAAACGTTTTGGGGGGATTATACATATTAAATTCCAGCCAATTTTGTAGTAAATTTAAGTGCATTCATTTATCTATTCCCCCAAGATATATTCTTGACTTTTTCTCCTCAGAGTGATTTTACTTTAAGCTAAGGGTGGTATTTGTACAAACTAACCTAGCCTAACCCAACCTGCCAAGCTTTTAACCTAATCCAAACCTAGCCTAGCCTATAGCCAGCTAATCTGTTGTTCTTATTAACTCTAGTAGATATTGTATTTAGTATTCTACTGTAGCTATATATATCTGTAATTTTAGTTGTTGCTTGCACGATCTTGTAGTAACCTTTGACTGATACATTTTGTTTTGTTTTATCTAAAAAGAGTAGGCTACTGCTTTACTAGGCTACAGTGACACCAGGGCCATCTGTTGATACAGTATATTAACCCCTTGTGTGCGGTCACACTTTATTTTTATATAATCTAGTTATATTTAGTTACATATTCTGTTATATATATATATATATATATATATATATATATATATATATATATATATATATATATATTTGTTTAAGGTTAGGTTATCACACCTGGTAGCCTATTTCTGCGTATTTCAATTTTATTATTTTTGGTTAGGCTATTCAACGTTGGTAGCCTATTGGTGCGTATTTAAAATTTAAAAAAACTTTTGGTTAGGCTATCGCCCCTGGAAGCCTAATTCTGCGTATCTCAAATTTTTTGTTTTCGGTTAGGCTATCACCCCTGATAACCTATTGTTGTGTATTTCAACATTGTTTTCGGTTGAAGTGATTGAAGTGTTTCTAAAGTGAGTGAAGTGTTTTAAAGTGAGTTAAGTGTTTTAAAGTGAGTGAAGTGATCTGAAGAAACTGACTGTTACCATGCCTCGCACTTGTACGAACTGCGCCAGTAGGTTTGGTGAGTCCATGTTTGTTACTGTCGATCTTCAAGTCTGCCGTCTCTGCCAGCAACAAGAGAATTTGACAGTGAAATTAGATGAAGCCTACAACAAGATCAACGTCCTCACCATGAAGCTGGAATCACTCCAAGAGTTTGTAACACTCAACGTTGGAGTACCACAAACTTCAATTGTCACCGCAACTCCAGCAGCCACCAACGCCCCAACGTCAACTACCAACAATTCAACGCCTGCAGTAGCCATTTCATCTGATGGTTCCGATACTCAAGAAACAAATAGTAACTCTCTTCCCCCTCAAGACAACTTCCGTGTTGTGAGGAACAACGTTTGCCCCAAGACCAGGAAACCCATACCGATTACCGAGTGTCAAAACCACTTCCAGATACTCGCAGACTCAGATGACGAAGCGGAAATAGAAGAAGTCCGGCTCGTGGGAGACTCGATGATACGTGGTCAGCTCACAGAGTTTTGCGCCAGAGCACCTAAGACCAGGAAGCGTTTTTGTATCCCTGGTGGTGGTGTGGACGACGTAGTTGCTGCAGTTGACGAAGTATCTAAGCTGGCCCCTGCTAATACAATGTACGTCATCCACGTTGGATCCAACTATGTACAGCGAACCCGGTCGGAAGATTTGCTTTTAAAATACCAGCAGCTGATCAAGTCGTTTAAGGAGAAGTCATCAAGGATTATCGTCTCAGGAATCGTCCCCCGGCTTGGTGTAGAGAGCCAATTTTACAACATAGCCACCAGCACAAATCGTTGTCTAGCAAACCTCTGCAGGAAGGAAAACGTGGGATTCGTCGACACCTGGGACAATTTCTACTACGATGACTATTTGTTTTCGGACGATGGAGTTCATCTGAACCAGGTGGGAGCAGTACGTTTAGGGCGTCTTCTCAACGATGCGGTGAAGGATTTTCGGAGAAGAAATCGACTCAGCACAGGACAACCAGGAAGGAGGACCGAAGACAGCGAGGGCGGCAACCTGCGAAGGAATTAAATGCTAATCTGTCAAGAACCGCGAATTTGGATAAAGCTCCACCAACACGACCCAAATTCAAAACCACCAGGGATAACGACCGAGGACTGATGCCAGCCATGAATGTAAATGTAGATCCGATCAGAACCAAAAATTTGATTAAAGAACGTTCTGTGAGTTCTAAAACCGCAACTTTAAAGGTTTTCTATGCAAACGCTCGTAGCATACGCAATAAATTTTCAGATTTAGAGGAACTAGTGTTTACTGAAAATTATGATGTGATTGGTATAACAGAATCTTGGCTCAATACAGTAGATAGAGACTTTTTAGCAGAGTATTCACTTCCCGGTTATGTAATGTTTGAGAAAAGCCGAATAAATAAAAATGGAGGTGGCGTTTTATTTTATATCAAAGAAAGTCTTAACCCGACCCTCTTGTCAAAACCTCAAATTGTGAACGTCGACACATCTTTTGTGCTAATAAAGAATAAAAAGGTACAAAAATAATACTTGCATTAATATGCAGACCTCCAGCTCAATCAGTGCAAACTGACCGAGAAATTTATGAACAAATTGCAGATGTAAGTAACTCACATAATACCGTATTTTTTGGCGACTTTAATTTACCTGTGACCAAGTGGGGCGATACTCTTACTTCACACTCCGGACATGACTTGTATACGAACTTGCAAGAGAGTTCGCTTTATCAATTTGTTTGAACACCGACCCGTGGAAATAACGTTCTTGACATTGTACTTGCAACAAAAGAAGAATTAATAGAGAATTTGAATGTTGGTGATGAATTCAGTAACAGCGACCATCGTACGATAACTTTCACTTTAAACTTTACTAGTAACGAACCAAATAGTAGCATCGAAAAAGTCCCTAATTTCAAGAAAGCAAACTTTCATAAACTTGGAGCTATGTTTAAAGAAACTGACTGGAGCTTTTTAATTAACAATAACGACATAAATACATCTTGGAAGTTATTCGAAACCACTTACCTAAAAGCAGTAGGGGAGGTGTGGTGGAGTGGTCATGCCACTGGATTGGTAATCCAATGGACCCGGGTTCAAATCCCGATATGTCAATGGGAAGATATTATTGGGATTGAATTTGTGCTGTACCTAGTATCAGTGCATTACCACAAAGCCCACCGAAATGCCAAAAAAATACCCTCATTGTTCCCTGATTAAATAACACTGTATGGATATTCCCATATTCAAAATATGTTACAGGGGGACAATGCCTAGTGAGTTCACTGCTCAATAGGTGGCGTTCTGAGAGTGAGGGTCTGAGTCTGGAGGGTGAGACGGTGAAGCACTTGAGCGAAGCAACCAGCCGCTTCAGAGATGGAGCTGCTTCGAGCCATGATGGATGCTTCGCATGTCTCACTCCCCAGACTGGAACAAGACCTCACGGGCTTCACCGTGTTGAGCGGTGGAATGTACAGGCTGTCAGCCTATGCCCGAGAGGGAGTAGTTGGAATATAGAAAAAAAAAAAAAAAAAAAAAGTGCAAGACTGCATACCATCGAAAATACGGCGTCCAGGCCATAATAATAAGCCCAAATGGTGGAATAAAGATATTTCAAACTGCCTGCTTGCTAAAAAAATTGCTAATGATAGATTAAAATCCTCACAAAATGACGAAGAACGGGTGAAATTTGTAGAGCTACGACGCAAAGCCAAAAAGTTAATTAAGCAAAGTAAAAAGACCCTAGAGTTACATATTGCGAATCAAAGTAAAACAAACCCGAAAGAATTCTATAGTTATATCAGAAAGAAAAAAGTAGTTACTTCAACTGTTGGACTGTTAGTCGATGAAAATGGAGAATACACCAAAGATGAAGTACAAATGAGTAATGCCCTCAATACCTTCTTTGCATCAGTTTTTACAACAGAAGACCTCAGTGATATCCCTACACCATCGCCGATTCAGATTGATAATTCAGATGTTCTAAGCAATATCACCGTTACAGAGAGAGAAGTATTGAATTGTTTAGATAAACTCAAGGTAAATAAAACGCCTGGACCGGATACAATCTCGCCTAGAGTTCTAAAGGAAGCTAAGGATGAGCTCTCCAAACCACTGACATTACTATTCAATAAATCCTTGCAGTCTGGAACTATGCCTGATCAGTGGAAGATAGCCAACGTAACACCGATATTAAAAAAAGGCAGCAAATCCCTACCCAGTAACTATCGTCCAATTAGCTTAACCTCAGTTGTATGTAAAATGCTAGAAACGGTCATAAGAGACAGACTCGTAAATCACTTAGAGGAAAATAACATACTTAAAGATACTCAACACGGCTTTCGTAAAAAACGTTCCTGTTTAACAAACCTCTTAGACTTCTTCCACGATATCCTCAACCTCTACGATGAGAGTAAAGCTGTAGATATTATATACCTTGATTTTCAAAAGGCCTTTGACAAAGTTCCCCACAAACGTTTACTGCTAAAACTAAAAGCGCATGGAATACAAGACGGTGTGTTGAAATGGATAGAAAATTGGCTCAGCGACAGAAAGCAAAGAGTAGTCATAAACGGTAAGGCATCTAAATGGACCAATGTAAGTAGCGGGGTACCCCAGGGATCGGTACTAGGACCAATTATCTTTCTAATTTACATCAACGACATAGATGAGGGTCTCACCTGTACACTCTCAAAATTTGTTGACGATACAAAAATTGCAAATAGCGTACTCTCAAAAGATCAAGTTGACGATATGCAACATAATCTAGATAAATTGTCACATTGGGCCCAAATTTGGCAAATGAGTTTCAATGCGGATAAATGTAAAGTACTACATATCGGATACCTAAATGAGAAAGCAAACTATTCGATGAATGGCACTCAGCTTAAGAATGTAAACAGAGAAACCGATCTGGGAGTAACAATATCGAGTAACCTAAAACCGAGTCAACAATGTTCAGAAGTTGTTAAGAAGGCAAACAAAATAATTGGCTTTATAGGCAGATCATTTGAGCATAAATCCAAAGACGTAATCCTAACCCTTTACAATTCCTTAGTCCGCCCTCTTCTGGAATACTGCGTTCAATGCTGGTGCCCTTATTACCAAAAAGACATAAACAAGCTAGAACGAGTTCAACGTAGAGTTACCAAAATGATACCTAGCCTAAAGAACAAACCATACGAAGAGCGTCTTAGAGAATTAAATCTATTTCCTTTAACCCAGCGCAGATTAAGAGGTGACTTAATTCAAGTGTTCAAAATCATCAAAGGCATCGACAATATGAACTGTAGTAAGTACTTCACTATCGACCAATCTAATTACACGCGGGGAAACGGTTGCAAAATTATTGGTAAATCTTTTAACTCACACGAATCTAAGAATTTCTTCTTCAATCGAGTTGTCAACTTGTGGAATGGGCTTCCCCGAGACGTTATAGACTGCAGCACCGTTGATTCATTTAAATTCCGCCTAGACAAATATCTCGCATCAAACCCGCGACTGACTGCGTTTGTAAATGAATAACTTTATTTTATCCTCCCCTCAGTTACTAACCCATATGTCCCCTACTAACTTCCTAGTCCTGCCACGTTAGTGGCAGGGCAGTAGTTCCCTTTCCAATGTTCCCTTACACACTCTAAACCACTGTTTGGACACTTGATCCTCAGTGTTTTGGAGGACAAGCAGCCTAGAAGGGTCACTAGATCTGTTGTTGCTTGATTTCCTTTGTACTCCTTTGTATCCTAGTAAAGTTGTGCGGGTCCACAGGACTCGCACCAGCAGACTTTACTTAAAGGATCGCAAAAAGCCTCCCCTCACAGGAACGAAATCCGGGAGTGGTGGGATGTTGATATCCTCCTTCTTCCATGTCCTTGGAGCAGTGGTAGTCCGTATCCTCTTGCGGGCTCGTGGAACGGCATCATCCACTTCTTCATCCTCGTCTTCGTCGTCATCGTCGGACACATCCCAGGGCTCCACCACAACCGTACCTGTGAAATAATATACAAGTTATTAGTAAAGGTAAGTAAAGGTAAGGTAAGTAAAAGTAAGGTAAGTAATGGTAAGGTAAGTATTGTAATTTGTTTGCTATAAGTTCTTTAAAATAAATGCCAAACACATGAATGAAATGCACAACACTGTTTACTAAAAGTTCTTTCAATTTATTAAATGCCCAACAATATTTACTAGAAGTCCTTTAAATTGTTTAAATGCCCAACACAATATTTAAATGCCCAACAATATTTACTATATGTCCTTTAAATTGTTTGAATGTCCAACACAATATTTAAATGCCCAACAATATTTACTATAAGTTCTTTAAACTGTTTAAATGACCAACACAATAATGAACTACACAACATTATTTACGGTAAGTTCTTTAAAAAAATAAATAATACCCAACAATATAACTAGAAGTCCTTTAACCCTTTATTGGCGGCGCTCAACTTATGTCGTGTGAAAGAAATTTGGACTAAGTGGCGGTTCACAACTTATGTCGTGTGCCATTTTCAGCACGTAATGTTGCAGAGAGAGAGAGCTGAGCGGTGTGAGGAGCGTAGTAAGGCTATGACCGTCGCACACCACCGCGGTGGGCCAACTGAAGTGAAAACCACCCTCCCTTCCCCCCTCATACTCGCTACACAGGGAATTATGTAGGGAAAGTACCTAATTACATGGTTTTTGCAATTGTGTTGCGCGATCGTTGCAAGAAAACTAGGTCGTACAAGGATGGTTGGGGTGTCATTGGACAGCTCTGTTTATGCTCTTTCAGGGATAGATACTTGTTTTACGCTCTGGGTCTTATTTAGGCATGAAAATGATCACGTAAACAACCCTATTTAGGGTAAAAACACCCGGCTGGGCGGTACATATAAATTACCGCCTAGGCCGCTCGTTAGGTGTTAAAGTGTTTAAATGACCAACACAATAGGGAAATACACAACAATATTCACTATAATGACCAGTCAGTCAATCAATCAGTCATTGGGGGGAAACTCTGTGACAGCACTGAGCCACACTCACCCTCCGACTCCACACTTGTGGGTTTCCCCATAGTTTATTGGTATAAAATTCATTCACTTTCATACTAACCTTGCCTCTTAAATGTACTGGGACTACTGGATAGTAGTTCATCGTCCCCGATGTCAGCCAGGAAGTCATGGTCGATGGTGTCATCATCATCTTCGAGGTCTAACTCTATGTCACTGTCGGCGCTGGTCTTTGGTGCCACCCACTGCATCATGCTTCTGGTTTGCTTGTATAAGTAACCCACTGGTCTCTGAAAAAAGAAATATATAATGTCACTATCACTTTCATCGCTATATTTATGGTGAATAATATGAAAATTGACATAAAAATTACTATATTTGGCCAACAAATATTATAACTAACATTATGTGGAGTCCATACCAATGAATAAGGTACTGGCCTACCACTATAGCATGTTTAAAATAAAAAAATCACCATAGATTCACCATTATTTTGTCATTTCTAACATTACCTATTAGTCAGGTATTGCTCTGTTTCAAGGTTAGGTTAATCAATTAACTTTTACTAATTTTGCGCATTTGACATCTGTTTTATATAGTTTACTGGGTGGGAAGATTGTAGGTACCGATCGAGCAGAGCAGTACCCAGGGGAGGCCACATAGGCATAATATTATGATAAATAGTTGCTGGAATTCCTATTTCAATTGATTGGCTTCCCCCACTGTTTCTACTCGTGCCTCAACTACACAAACAGTAATCCAGCTTATTCTCTCAATCAATTCCTCACATTAATTTCACTGCACTCAACAAACACACCACACTTCTTTCCAACATACTTATATTACGTCTATCCTCTATGCACATTGATTATGGTTTTCTATCGCTCTTGCAATCTTTGCGTGGGGGTGGGGGGTGGGGGTCGGGTGGTTACAGGCTGGTTGGCCTTTTTTGTTTATGCACATAATTATGAACAAACGAATTTCAGGATTACTTTATTTTATGGAGATTTGCCTCTTGTATGAAGATGACAGTCTAATAAAAATAAATGTTCTCCATATTAACTTCTTCATGAAAATTACGTCCTTATGCATACAGTATATTCTGGATAAAATTAGGCTGTTTTATTACGCTTAGGAATAACGCCTTTTATAAAAAGGTTTTATAGTAACTTATATTAGTATACATTGCATTCTTCTGTTCAGTTAGATGTAAGACAATTATATTACGCTCCGAAAAAAACTCTCACGGTCAAGGAGTTAACCCATTTAGTTTAGTTTTATATTATATTATTGATAAATTATAAAACATATTACTCGACCTAGGAAGGAATTGGAGCACTGTAGTAAAACATTAAGTCTGCATTGTTATTCAATGCAATATTTATATTTATTATATTCCAGGTACTCTTAGTCAATGTCTTCAGTTTAGGTAGGACCTTCCGTAGTAAGCAGGTAAAAGACAACAGTTATCAACTCAATATTTATTTATGTACAGCTAATATATATATATATACAGTATATATATATATATATATATATATATATATATATATATATTTTTTTTTTTAAGAGACAATGGACGGAGGAAGGAAAAACACAGATAAAACAAAAAGGTCCATGTGCCTAAGGCATCCTCCATTCATAAAATGTTTGTAACAACTGGATTTAAACATTTGTAGATTGTAAGTTTGTGGAAAGCAATTCGAGGGAAGTGAATTCCAAAGAGTAGTAGCTCTGGGGATAAATGAATTCTGATAAGCGGAAGTTCTGCATTGTGGAGGAGAAAGTGTAAATTCATGGGCGCTCTCAGCTGCCCTAGTTCTACGTGGAAAGATGTGGAGAGGCGGCACAATTGAAGCAAGTTCCTCGGAACAATTGCTGTGAAAATATCTGTAGAATAATGCAAGGGATGCAACGTTTCTTCGTACGGATAATGTAGGAAGGTCCTGTGTGATTCCAGGGTTATTGATTAATCTAATAGCTTTATTTTGAATTTTGTCCAACTGCCTCAATGCAACCACTCCACTTCCACCCCACAGAGGTGAACAGTAATCCATCTGAGAACGCACATGACTTTTATATATTACGGCCAACTGCTCGTCAGTGAAGAATTCTCGAACTCTGTACAGGAGTCCCAGTTTTTTAGAGGCATTCTTAGCAATGCTTCTAACGTTTAGGGATATTTCTTCGAGAGGCCGGTCTATATGATCTGTGCCCCATGAATATTCTTTCCTCTCACTTGAACAGTAGGCTACCATAGTGCGGTTGGGAGTATGAACATGATTAGATTAATATCCAGTATTCGAGAATGGATAATAAGTCGTAGGCGTGTGCATAAACCTTTAACCGTCCTGGTGGTGTAGTGGTTAAGGTGGCAAAAATATGTGTGTGATAACCCGGGTTCGAATCCCGGTGGATCATATATACTTTAATTAATTTCATTGGGGGTGTGGTGGTGAGATTAATAAAAATAATATAATGTGTCCAGCTCAAGTTAGTAGTTAATGTTACACCGAGAATGTCAATACTAGGGGAAGTGGGAATATTTACATCATTAAAAAATATATGGGAGTCAGTGAGATTCTGTCGGTTAGAAAATTGAATGTACTTGGTTTTCTGTGCATTAAAGGAAACTAGATTCTTTTGTCCCCATTCATTAATTCTAGAAAGGTCCTGGTTCAGAGAAATTGCAGTGTTTATTTTTGAATTTATAAGATCGGGTTGGGTGAAAGAATATATAATTTTGTCAAGCCAACTAACAACTAAGATACCAGTACAAGATATATTCAGTTACCCCCAAGACTATATTATTTACATTGGTTATAGTAATCAAGAATACTCATTCAATTTGCAGAAAATTAGAGTTACACGTGTAGCCTGTTACGGTCAGGTCGAAATATCTTGCCAGTAACTGAAAATGTTCGCTCCACTGGTGTGGATGATGTTGGCATAACGGTACTTAAATACTACATGGCAACTGAAGCAGGATGTGTGTGCTTGGTAGCTATGTTCTTCCAGTATAGTCCTTGTTGACCTGAGTTAATCCAGGAGAAAAGTGCCTGTGAAGATCAATAGGAGTCTTTATGACTTGACACAAGGGAGACAACTACACCCCAATTTTATTCAGTTATAGATAACATTGCTCGTCGAATTACTCTCCGGGGGGCACAATTAAAAAACAAAAAAATCCTCAACCAATAACCCCGCATTAGATTATTGTGAAACATATTTGGTGCGGTCAATTGTTCAATACTCTAAGGATTCTGCGTCAATAATATCATGCTAATAATCTATAATATTCTATATATTAATAATGTTCATGTAATATCTTTAAAAATTTAGGTCTGTATAATATGGGATATATTAGATTATGTTAGGTTATTTAGACAAGGTTAGACTAGATTAGGATATAGGTTAGGCTCATACATGTTAGTTTATATTAATATAATGAAAACATAGGTTAGGTTAAAATAGGTTAGTTCATGTTAGTTAATATTAGAGTAAAGAAGTAGGTTAAGGAATCGTAATATTTCTCAGGAACGAATGAATTGAATATATTGATAGAAATCTTGGCACTGCAACAACAAGGTCATATGGCGCCGAACAAGCTAACATATTTGCAGAAAACTAATATTGTAAAAACTACATGTGAAAATGAGATATCAAAGTAAAATCAATGCAATCATAAAAACTGAAAGAGGCCAGCCTTTTTCAAAAATAAAAACACATCATCTCCAGGGGAACCAGCCTCCCAGTTCCAAGCACCGAAGAGAGACAGTAAGTACCATCTGCCTTCCGGTGCCGCAAAACCAACCTCCGGCGTAATTCGACCAAACTGGGACACTCAACCAGCAAGTGCCTGACAGTAAGGGGAACTAGACAGTCATCGCAGAATGGCGGTACACCTCCACACATAAGGAACTCTTGTGTTAGTCTGGTATGTCCAATGCGGAGGCGAGCCGAAGCAGTTTCCAATTTGCGAGGAATGGTAGGGCAAGTTCTTGGCGAGACTAATTTGGTAACTTCCCTGAGCTTATTAACAGGAACACAATGCCACCGTGTCTGCCAACAAGCACGAACAGCAAACATGAGAGGAGTACGCAGATCAGAAGCAGGCAGAGGGAAATTTACATTAGAAGGTCTCAAAGCTGCAGCTTTTGCCAAAGCATCCACCCTTTCATTACCTTTGACACCAACATGTACAGGGACCCAACAAAAATCCACTCTTTTCCCTCGACGATGAATGAGAAACAGCCACTCTAAAATCGTTAAAACTATTGGATGGAAAGAATTAAAAGATTCCAGAGCCATGAGAGCCCCTTGAGAATCACTAAAAATAGTAACATGATTGTTGCGGTGAGCAAACACTAATTTCAGAGCTAAAATGATAGCAGACAATTCTGCAGTAAAAACAGAGGCAGCTAAAGGAAGACTACCTCCACGGCTGAAGTCAGGACACACAACACCAAAACCAACACCGGAGGCAGATTTAGAGCCATCAGTATACACAGGCACAGAACTATTATGACTAGAAGAATGTTCCAAGAACAAATTAAGAAGAGACTGAGGAGTGACCGAATCCTTTGAGCCTGTAAAAAACCTGCAGAATGATGGTGCAGGCAGAACCCAGGGGGCAATCCTTGAAATTTGCACGGGACTCACAGGAACCGTTGACAGATTAAGCTCCTTCATAACTTCACCAACTCTATAGCCAAAAGGATGAGGCATTCGAGGATGTTGACCATAATATGAAAACAAAAATTGACCCGAGAGACGGATACAAACAAGAGAGTCTGGAAGCCGCCGAATCCGAAACCAACAACGTACAACCACAGATTGACGCAGTAAATCTAAAGGAGGTACACCAGTCTCCACCAGCAAGCTGGGAATCGGAGACGACCGAAAAGCTCCAGTTGCAAGACGGAGACCAGTATGATGAACAGCATCCAGAGTCTTAAGTCTGGAGTCTGTGGCAGAGGAGTAGACCTCACAGCCATACGACAGTTTGGATGTGACAAATGTCTGAAACAAATGCACGAGTGTTCTGAGATCAGCACCCCAAGAGGTGTGTGACAGAACCCTTAACAGATTCAAAGCCTTCATACACGATGCCTTCAGAATTGTCAAGTG
The DNA here is from genome assembly GCA_037953745.1 of Lithodes maja. Classification (NCBI taxonomy): domain Eukaryota; kingdom Metazoa; phylum Arthropoda; class Malacostraca; order Decapoda; family Lithodidae; genus Lithodes; species Lithodes maja. Next base: position 10,566 of record JBAKBP010012306.1, on the reverse strand, counting down.
CGGAACCCAAGTCAAACGGCAATCAAATGTGAGACCCAAGTACTTTGTCTCTGCCACACAACCGAGTCTCCTGCCACAGAGCATTAGATCAGGGTCTGGGTGAACCCCTCGAATCCTGCAAAAGTGCATAGCCACAGTCTTTGACGGGGAAAACCGAAAGCCCTTGGAATCAGCCCATGCAGAAATCCTGTCCAACGCAAGTTGCATACGTCTCTCAATAGCAGACATGCGGGAACCAGAAAACCAGATAGCCAAGTCATCCACAGATAGGGACGAGGATACCCCAGCAGGCACAGCGTCTAGAATGCTATTGACGGCCGCCTCAAACAAAAATGCACTTAAGACACAACCCTGAGCGACACCTTCCTCCTGGCACAGTGGCGCAGAGAGGGAAGAACCCACACAGACCCGAAACACATGATCAGTCAAGAAGTCTCTAAGCAACACCGGCAGGCGACCACGTAATCCAAAAGCATGAAGTTGCCGTAGAATTCCATGTCGCCAGGCTGTGTCATAAGCCTCCTCGAGGTAAAAAAACACAGCCACAAGATGTTGCTTAGAGGCAAAAGTTTCACAGATTGAGGATTCAAGTCGGATAAGGTTGTCAGAAGTACACCGTAGTTTGCGGAAGCCACTCTGAGAAGGGGAGAGATGGCCGCCCCTCTCCAGACACCACTCAACTCTGACATTGATAATTTTTTCAAACAATTTGCATACACACGACGTTAAACAAATTGGGCGGTAATTAGAAACATTGCTATGATCTTTTCCAGGCTTAGGAATAGGAAGGACAATGCCCAACTTCCAGCTGGCAGGTAGAGTACCCCTCGCGCCAAATCCTAAAAACAAGTCTAATAAAAACACCAAGGAGGCATTCAGGAGATGACGAAGCATGGCATATGGGATGTCGTCAGGACCAGGAGCAGTGTCACCACACTACGAGAGGGCCGCACGCAGCTCACGAATACTGAAGTCAACATTATAAGTTTCACCGCCATGAGACCGGAAATTAAGACCTTGTCTCTCTTGGCTATGTCGGGCTCTTGCACAAGGTTTGGCATCATCCCTCTGGGAGACCTTGCAAAAATGAGTAGCTAGGGCAGAGGCTACTTCACCATGTGCAGACACCAGATTACCTTGGATCCTCAACACTGGTGGAGAGGAGGGAGAAAACTTTCCAGATATCTTGCATATTCTCTTCCACACCATAGGCAAAGGAGTGGAAGAAGTAATCGTAGAAACATATGACCTCCACGAGCTTCGGCGAGCATCTTTCAGAACCCATCGATAACGAGCACGCGTTTTGCGAAATTGAACTTTAAGAAAGAGAACCTCCCGGTTTGCATGGTATCGACGAGATGCAGCTTTATAAACCCCCCGAGCAAAAGAGCAGGCTGCAGTCCACCATGGCACAGGTCTCCGGGAATATACACCCGAAGACCGGGGAATGGAACGAAGCCCCGCCTTAATCATATTCGAAGTAAAATAATGTTGTGCATCATCAATAGCTAGGAAATCATGTACAGTCTAATAAAACTCACAGAGTTGTTCAAAAAGAGGCCAGTCAGCCGTACCCAGACACCAGCGAGGCAAACGGGTAGTTGGAGTAAAGTGAGAGGACTGGACCTACACTGGATAATGGTCACTACCATGCAGATCATCCAAAACGTCCCCGGAAAAATCAAGCGCACAGTCAGAAGTAATGGTGAGGTCAAGAATAGAAAAAGTGCCAGTCTGAACTTGGAAATGGGTTGGTCTCCCATCGTTCAAGACAACCAAATCCAGATCACCAACCAAGGAGGCCAGAAGCTCACCCCGAGGATTGTAAACTGAATCACCCCATAGCGAATGGCGACCATTAAGATCGCCAAGTAAAATAAAAGGAGTCTGAAGTTGTCGGATAAGGGTCTCTAAATCAGATAGTAATATTGGGACTGAAGGTGGTAGGTACAGGCGACAGATGGTAAAACACCGTTCAAGGTGCATCTGTACTGCTACAACCTGAAGGGGAGACTGTACAGCAAAGGAGGTGAATGGGACATCGGAATGACATAAAATGGCACACCTACCGCTATGACCACCAGCCAGGGGAGGAGCGGAATGGAAGACTGAATAACCCTTAGGTGAAGGCAACGGCCGAAGCCCCACCATTGTCTCCTGAAGACAGACACACAATGGATTCAGATCTGAGAGAAGTAATTGTAATTCCTCCCAGTTTGACAATACACCACGACAATCCATTGAAGACAAATTGTTGTAGCCATAAGATGTTACTAATTAAAAATTAAAAATATAAAAGATTAAAAGCACAAATACCTATGTAGGACTTTCGCTGGGAAGGGTTTTAAAGCCCTTCTTCCCAGGGGGGGTGTCCCGGTCTAACCAATCGAGAGGATGATGATGATAATCTAACGTCACGACGTTTGGAGGAATCTCTAACAACAGTCACATCCGGCCTAGCAGCAGTACGCGACCGAGGCACATAGACCCTCCGCTGAGTCACACCTGCCGCGTCCGCACCCCTCAACGAGTGATCAGGTGCCACGACAGGGTCACCCGGACCATGACCGTCCTCAATCAAATCAACCGGACGCTGATTGCAGGAGGCTGGGTCAGAGGGAGCTGGTGAGTAAGCCGTGGGTGCGTCCGAAGACGCATCCCCTGTCACAGTGGAGCTAGTTGCAGGAACTGGAACTCCAGAAAGGCTGTCTTTATCAGCCACCATCGGTGATGCCAAATCATCTCGAGACCCCGAGGGAGGGACACTTTCAGAGCCCCTGTGAGGCACGCTTGTTTGAACCTTAGAAGGAGGGGTCTCCTCCAAAGATTCCTTATTCCTCACCCGCTTGAGGTTGGCATTCTCCACCTCCATCTCCACGCCAGTACTTGCAGAATCGGAATTACGACCTGCCACAGAGTTTGTCACAGAAGGAGGGCGCACAATGACAGAGGGACCGTCAGCCTCGGGTACATGGGGCAAGGGAGGTTCCACAGGATTCGCGGACTTCCCAGGAGGACGATTGGCATCGGAGGAGACTCGTGAAGGAAGGCCCGTTCGTGGAGCAGAAAACTAGTGACGGTTCACAGAAGGAACATTATGCATAGGCGTAGCAGGCTTGGACTTTGTGAGGAGAGACGCAAACGAAACACCAGGTAGAACAAACATAGATGACACACGATCCTTAGCTTCAGCAAAGCTTAGTTTCTCTTTTGCACGTAGAGACAATACCTCCTGTTCAAATCTGTATTGATCACAAGACTTGGATGAAGCAGTGTGTCCACCACCACAATTCACACAGGATACCGGACCCGGGCAGTCCATACCCTCATGTACCGAGCCCCCACAGGAGACGCACACAGACGGCAGTCCCTGGGCAAGTCGTCGGCAGGAACGCCCGATATGTCCAAAGCGCTGGCAATGGACACAACATCGTGGTTGTGGCACATAAGGCTTAACCCTGTAGTGGTACCAGGCAGCCACCAGAAGGTCAGGAAGGTCTAAGAGGTCAAAGGTGAGGATTAGGGTCGGTGTGGGGACAAGCTCACCATCAACCCTCTTTTTAATACGTTCGACGTTGTGGATATGTTGCGAAGCAAATTCTTCCTGTAGACGCACCTCGTCATACATTACTAGCTCTTTCGCATAAACCACTCCGCGAGAGTGATTGAGGGTACCATGCGGAGAACACCCAACCGGCTGGCCCACAAGTGATGTTGTGGACAGAAGGCGAGTACTTTGCTCCTCATCCGCTACCTCAACTAGGAGGCTACCATCAGCTTGCGGAACCACCTTCGGGGAAGAACCACAGGCACGAACTATATCTCTGTTGGTTTTGAAAATATCATTTCAACGCATATCCTGTCCTTCGGGGGCACGAACCACCACAAACTTGGTAAAGGGAACTCTTAAACATGGCTCATGAAGGGACCCAACAGCTCTCGGAGGACAACAAGACCTACTTGACCGAGGTCTTTGTGTCCTGCCTGCCTGGAAAGGCTGCATAGTCACCACCAGAGAAGGGGGAGGGTCAGCAGGGGAAACCGAAAGATCGCCAGAGTCGTCAACAGTTAAAGGGACATTTGAAGCCATAAAACGAAAGTTTTTAATTCACTGCAGCCGGTCCCATACCCACCACGGAGCCACATTTAGGGGACAAGAAAATTGCCCCAGGGATCCAGCCAGAGTATACACCAGGGAAGAAAGGTGTCGTGAAGGTGCCTCCGTCCGTCGAGTTTGGCACAACACCTAGGTCCCTGGCTTGGCATAAAGGGGCCACAAATGCGACCCCAGGTCAACGGGAATGAGCAGGAGCCACCCACAAACTCCCTCCAATAAAACCAATGAATATCCCAAAAAAAAATCCAAGGTATGCCAAGTCATCAACAGTAAGACAAGGCTCAGGAGTACGACATCACTGGAAGGCCCCACTCTTACCAGTGATGAAGGGGGAGCACTTGGTCCACGTGGCTGATGAAACTCGAACCCTAGAAAGATAGGGTCGCTACATAAATAAGGGAGATCATCGGCCACGCTTCAAGCCCTGCCACCGCTCGCAAGGTGGCTCCCCATTGGCGGGGACCTCTCAGGAACGAAGGATGCCATTGATTTTGTCTGCAATTAATTTGTTTTTGCCCTTCGTCTATTCCTGTATGTAGAAATATACAAGGTAGAACGACATGACATGAATATAGGAAAGTTGAGACAAACAATAATGGATTTGTATCGTATTAATGCCTCAAAACATGAAAGGAGACAGAGGAAGTATAGTAGGAGGTGAGGAAGGGAGCTAGAGGAGGAAATGAAGGCGTCTTGGCTTCACCCAACATGTGTAAATTGTATCTTTGACTATTTTTGCAGAGTAGGACGGACATTACAAAAACAACTAAACTAATTTTGTTAGGCTACGTTATTCATAATTATGTTAGGTGGTACACCACAAGGAATACATTACGGTAACATAGATTACAATATTTTATTATTATGATTTTTGTCTAGGGTTAATTGAAGACGTGTGTGTAACTGTATGTGTATGTGTGTGTGTGTGTGTGTGTGTGTGTGTGTGTGTGTGTGTGTGTGTGTACTGTGAGTAGTACCAGTAATAGGTATGTATGTGTGCGCATATCTGCAAGTGTATGTGAACATATGTTTGCAAGTGTGTGTGGGTGTGGGTGTGGCTGAGCATTTTGCGTATAATTATTATGTGTTGGTTGAGAGTGGGTGGGTGAGATAAGGTATTGTACGTGAGTGCCTGACAGTGTAAGTATACAAAAGAGAATGTGTGTGTTTTTGTGTGTGTGTGTGTGTGTGTGTGTGTGTGTGTTTAATAACTCCACCTCTATACTTACACTGGTGCAAAACCAAAAATGTTAATTCACTTCCTCCCATACCCGTTCTCTTCCTCGTTAAAACATTACTCTCTCTCTCTCTCTCTCTCTCTCTCTCTCACACACTATATCTATCTGTCTCACTCGCTTACAACCCAATTATCAATTTATTGCAGGTGTTAGATATAGAGTAGTTGATCTATAGCTACATAATTATTGTTTTTGTTGCATTATAAATTAATGTATACTGTATAAATTATTATGACGATCCAACATACGAGTGCATTGATTTTATACATGAAAATTTGATTAATCTTAAGTCATATTTGCTATCTATCTATAGCGTATTTATCCTTTTCAAAAATAGCCTATCAACTGTATTTGCATTTTAAAAGAAAACAGACTATAAAATACTTCTTTGTATACCGGTAGTTATATACATAATATGGGTTGGGTGTGAATGGGATCTGCTTCGTGTACGTGAGAGCGTGTGTGTGCGTGAGTATTGTTCGTGTGTGTGTGCATGTATGTTTCGTGTGTGGAAGTATTGTGTGTATGTGTGTGTATGTGTATGTGTGTGTGTGTGTGTGTGTGTGTGTGTGAGAGAGAGCGAGAGTGTATGTGTGGTCGGCCTTATGCAGATTTCAGATTTCTTAAGTTCTTATAAATAATAATATGTTTTATCACTCATTATCAACCACCATCTCTCTCTCTCTCTCTCTCTCTCTAAATTTAGCTGAGCTAATGAGAATAATACTCACCCACTATTGACATACAACAATTAAAATCTCATTACTGACAGGTGAGCGTGGGAGAGACAGAGGTCACTAGACCATACCAGAGTCAGACTACGGGGTCAGCACGTGGTTTGAAATGCGACTTCCATTTTTAGGACACATAAAACTTAATTGATATTTAATCGAAAATTAATCGAATTGATCAATTAATTGAAGAAATCTGTGATGGATGCTAGGGTGTATAGGGGTATTGGAGGGGGTCTGTCTGATCATTATGTAGTGGTAGCTAAGGTTAGGATACAAAAGAAGTGGGTGAGGAGAGCGGGAGGGAGGCGAGAGGAGGGTGGAATGGTGAGGAGGGTGGAGAGGTTGCAGGAGGAGGAAGTCAGGGAGGAGTACAGGAGAGCAGTGGAAAGACGACTAGGTGGGTTCGACCTGGAAGTTATGGAGGAAGTGGAGGAGATGAGCAAGGTGTTTAAGGATGAGATCTGTGCAGCATGTGAGGAGGTGTGTGGAGTGAGGAGAAGAGGGAGGGGAGTGAAAGGTACAGCATGGTGGACAGAAGAGGTAAGAATAGCTGTGGAAGAAAAGAAGAAAGCATATAGAGAGTGGTTGGGTAGTAGAGGGAATGAAGATTCCGAGAGACAGAAACGAGCGAGGTACGTGGAGAGTAAGAGGGTGGTGAAGAGAGTAGTGAAGGAAAGTAAGAGAAGAGTAGATGAGGAATTTGGAAGGAATCTGAGTGTAAAATGGAGGGAGAGTAAGAAACTGTTCTGGAAAGAAGTCAAGAAAGTTAGGGAAGGTAGCAAGGGAAACAGTAAGGGTGTGAAAGATAAGAATGGGAGAATGCTAGCCGAGAAGCAAGAGAGAGTCGAAAGATGGAGGGAGTACTTCAGTGAGTTGCTAAATGAAAGGAATGAAGAGCCAGCAAACATAGCTGGATATGGTATGGGAGGGAGAAGAAGAGAAGTAGTGGAGGAGGAGGTGGGGATCAGGAGGTCAGAGGTGTGGGAAGCCATGAAAAGAGTGAAGTTGGGGAAAGCACCAGGAACAGATGGAGTGTGTGGGGAAATGTTGAGGTATGGTGGTGAGATCGTGATAGAATGGCTATGGAAAATGTGCAAACTAGCATGGGAGAAGGGGAGTGCACCCGATGACTGGAAGACTGGCATAATAGTCCCCCTATATAAGGGCAAAGGGGAAAGAGGAGTGTGTGGTAACCACCGAGGAATATGTCTTCTAAGCGTAGTAGGGAAGGTATACAGTAGGGTAGTGATTGAGAGAGTGAGAGTGAGAACGGAGAAATGGATAGGCGATGAGCAGGGAGGCTTTAGGAAGGGAAGAGGATGTGTAGATCAGATTTTTACCCTGAATTGTGTTGTGGAGAAGTATCTGGAGAAGAAACAAAAGGTGTATGTTGCCTTTATGGACTTGGAGAAGGCCTATGACAGAGTGGATAGAGAAGGTTTGTGGAAAGTACTTAGAATATACGGAGTAGAGGGCAAGTTGCTGAAAGCAGTGAAGAGCATGTATGAGGGTGCAAAGGCGGCAGTACATGTGGAGAGTGAGCAGAGCGAGTTCTTTGACCTGAATGTTGGTTTGAAACAGGGGTGTGTGATGTCCCTGTGGTTGTTTACTGTATATATGGATGGAGTTATGAAAGAAATACTATCAAGAGCAGTGGATGTTGGTGTATTGCTGAAAAGGGAGGGAATTGAGTGGAAGCTACCTACAGTATACTGCTGTTTGCGGATGATACAGTTCTGATGAGTGATAATGAATGGGAGTTGCAGGGTCTGGTAAATGAGTTTGGAACAGTGTGCGAAAAACGGAATTTGAAGGTAAATACGGGGAAGAGCAAGGTTATGGTCTTCGAAAGGGGTGAAGTCACAGAGTGTGAGGTGAAGCTGAACGGTCAGGCTATGGAGATCGTCAACTCTTTTAAGTATCTGGGCAGTGTGTTGAGTAAAGATGGGACTATGGATGAAGAGGTGCGGGAGAGGGTACAACAGGGGAAGAGGGTTGTAGGAACGCTAAAAGCAGTAACAAGAAATAGGGTGGTCAGTATGGAAGTGAAGAAGTCCTTGCATGACAGTGTGGTAATCCCGACACTGACTTACGGAAGCGAAGCATGGACGTTGGTTGAGAGACTCAGACCAAGAGTGAGAGCAGTGGAAATGAATTACTTAAGGAGTGCGTGCGGAATTACATGGAGGGATAGACAGACTAATGAGGGAGTAAGAAGGAGGTGTGGTGTGGAGGTAGATGTGCTGGAAAGTGTGAAAAGGAACAACTTGAGATGGTTCGGCCATATGGAACGTATGGAAAGCGAGAGAATGACTAAGAGGGTGTACGAGAGCGAGGTGGAGGGACAGAGGGGGAGAGGTAGACCGAATATGAGGTGGAAGGATGGAGTGAGGAACTACATGAATGAAGGCGGTGCTGGTTGGGGGGAGGGGCGTCGACTGACTGGGGACAGAGGTGCATGGGGGCGGTTCGTTCGTGGCCACCCCTTCGGGGATCACGGCGTCAGGCAATAGATAGATAGATAGATCAATTAATTTGGTGAAATTTCGATTAAGTTAAGTTAAGGTAAAAAAAAAATCAAAATTAACTAGTTAAGTTAAAGTTAATTAACTTAGTTGACCCAACTCTGATACTGTATATATATATATATATATATATATATATATATATACTGTATATGGTGTCCCAGGAGGAAAAGGCATAACTACTCTAACCCGTGAACGGCATCGAAACTCTTACGAGGTTTTACTAGGTGAAAGCAACGGGACTCTTAAGATCCAAGGCCTAAAATAAGCCTTTTAACCCTTCTTTAGCGGCGCGCAACATAAGTCGAGTTAAATAAAGCTGGACTATGTGGCGGTGCTCGACATAGGTCGTGTGGCAATTTCAGCACGTAATGTTGCTGAGAGAGAGAGACAAGTGGTGGCAGGAGAGTAGCGAGCGTATGACTGCTCCAGACCACTGCGGCGAACCTACTGACACGAATCCCACCTCCTCCCTCCCTCTCTCACTCGCTATATACGGAATTGTATGGGGAAAGTGCCTAATTACATGCTTTTTGCACTCGCGTTGCACGGTTTTTGCAAGAAAACTAGCCATCATAAAAGGATCGTTATGGTGTCATTCGAAAGCTCTGTTTATGCCCTTTCAGGGATAGATACTTGTTTTACGTTCTGGGTCTTATTTAGGCATGAAAATGATCACGTAAACAGCCCTATTTTGGGTAAAAACACCCCGCTGGTGGCTACATATTATAAACCGCATAGGCCGCTCTTTAAGTGTTAAAAGACCCCAGTGGCACTCAAAACAAAGTAATATGTAATTAAGTGGGATAAAACCCATCCATACCTTCTATCACTCCTCCACATGTGTCCTCCCCCATGTCATTGTAGTGGATTCTTCCATGTCAAATACTTTCCAACTGGTCCAAAGTGAGATAATATGTCTATAATCATATTGTAACTTACAGAATTATGCTACCTATATAATAACATGGTGAAATAATTGCAGTTAGTTGTAGGTGTGGTAGGCACTAGGACAGCTAGGCACCTTAATGTGAAATACATAGGAAAATAAAATGTTCAACATGCAATATCTCTATACTGGTTGAGATTTGGAAAATGTTGTAGAGATCATTTTAGGCTTATAATGTATGTATATATATATATATATTTTATTTTTTATTTTTTTTATATGGATGAGGGAGACAAAGGGCAAAACTGCCTGTAATAAGTGCCTCCCCCAGAGTTGAATGAGTGACAGAGCCATAATCAAGTAATGTTCGAGCCAACATGTCTAGACACACCGAGTTTGAAACAATTTAAGTCATAGGATGAGGGAAAGATGGATTGAGGGAGAGAGTTCCAGAGCTCAGCTGTTGAATAGAAGAAAGATTGGGAATATCGTTTCACACTTGAGATGGAGAGCTGTACAGAGTAGGGGTGGGGATGTGTTGCAAGACGGGTACTATGTACCCTACGTAGAGGAGGTGGTATACATTGAGAGAGATCTGAGGAACACTGGTTATTGTAGTAGCGATAGAATAGCGAAAGAGATGCAAGGCGAAGAGAGAGAGAGATTTCAGAGAAAAGGCTTTCCTTTCTACTTTGTCTAGAAGTGCTGTATGAGAGGGTCCTCCCCACACATGTGAACAATACTCAATACAAGGATGAACTGTGCCCTGTACAGAACAAGAAGTTGTGCAGGGGTAAAGAACCCCTTGAGACGGTTGAGCATATCCTGCTTCTGGGAGGCTGCCTTAGCATGAAGTTTTTTTTGCATACACTGGTAGCCAGTACCGTTTCCCTTGAGCAAGGAAATGGGTAATAGTGTCTGGTAATACACTTTGGTCGAGGGCTATTCAATCTCTGAGCGAGGACTAGAGAAATATGGAGCTATATAAGTAACCTTAACATTATTATTATTTGCATTATTACGATAATACTACATAAAACTCGTAAACAAGGAACAATATACC